>JAVSBV010009536.1:0-12615 GCA_033117975.1 Parotocinclus spilosoma
GATGGGTCCCCTGTTGAGTCTTGGTCCTCCCGAGGTTTCTTCCTACCATTTTAGGGAGTTTTTCCTTTCCACTGTCACCCTAGGCTTGCTCAACTTGGGATTAGCCTTTTAAGATAATTTGCTGCTTTGAGACAATGCTACGTTGTAAAAAGCGCTATATAAATAAAATTGAATTAAAGTGAATTAAAGTTTCTCAAACTACATCATAATTTCTTGGTCTGTTTATAATCCATATCATTCATTTGCTTGTAATATAAGCAGCTGGAATGCAAATTCAATCCTAATGAGTATAAGTGCAATAAATGAGCACAGGATTTGGTCAATGCCCAATCCCATGGTATCAATGCATCATTAGTTGCTTTCATTTATTGTTCAGTTTAAATAAGTAATCTATTTTGTACCTATAACACTATCTAGATTAACTTTAAATCAAATGTTAGCCTCACCTATATTGAACTGAAACAGATATCAGTGTTGCTTGAAAAGTTTACCTCTGTTCTGCTGGATCTCTTGTTCTTTACATTTGGTATTCTGTCACTGTCCAGCATTGAATGACTCACAAGCACAAATACATACATAGAGATGGAGAAAAGAAATGAGAAAAAGTTGCTTCAGCTCTTATATGAATTATTGCCAACTATGTGAGCTTTTAGTAATGTAATGCCTGACCCTATTTAAACCACAGCAAGACGTCAGGCTGAGGGACCTAGATGAGTCAACCAGGCTCAGTCTCTCTAAGCAGGAGTGTTCACGGTTTAGGGTCTGTTTTAAATCATCATATGTTATATGTGCAAATGTAATCATGAGAAGATGAACGGTGACCGTGGAGAAAAGCAACAGTTTGAAATGATGCCTTATACTCTCAAAAAACCTTCATAAACCCAATGACTGATTCAGAGAATCTTGGGTAAAAGATATTTCAGGAAGCAAGGTCTTTGACTATACATGCAGTATTACGCAAAGGTTTTTGCACCAGCCAGGGCATGTACAATGGAGAACACAGCACAAATGCATATAGCTTCTATATATTTAATACTTCGAACCAGACCATCATGTATGTAACGAAATGTGAGAAGTGGAAGTAGAAGTTTACCCCCGGTAAAATAACGTGTTGATTTTCGAAATATAAAAAGGCCTGAGACAGGAAGGATCTAAAAAAATGAAATATTTGTACATTTCATATATTTGTTTCATTATGTTTATAAAATGTGCAAAAATGTCAAAATTACAACACATGCTCAAAGCATGTGTTGAATACTTTTCATTAAGAAGATCAGCAAGCCATTTGGTTTGTTATAATAACCTAAACTTTCTCTAAGACAATAAAAGGGGCGATCAGTACTTTAGCTATCCACAATGCGCTCAACTGGAGAGGAATTTGCTGACAATCAGGTTTAGAAGGAATAAAGTTTACTTAGGCAAGCAGTATAACCCAACACATTTCTCACAGAAAATAATTTGTGACCGAGTTGAAAAATGTTAGTATGCAATGAGAGATACAGAGCACAGTACTACATATTAGCTGCTGTACCATTTGTGCTAATGTCAAAAATAGCTTAAGTCTATAAACAATCATCATTGAAGTCGGTATGTGTCCA
Organism: Parotocinclus spilosoma; assembly: GCA_033117975.1. Taxonomy (NCBI): domain Eukaryota; kingdom Metazoa; phylum Chordata; class Actinopteri; order Siluriformes; family Loricariidae; genus Parotocinclus; species Parotocinclus spilosoma. Next base: position 1,599 of record JAVSBV010009536.1, read on the forward strand.
ATGGTAATAATGACAAAAACAGATTTACAATAACACAACGAACATACTGACTCTTTGAAGTCCTAATTTCATGCAGTATTTAGTGTCCACATGAGGGGGTAACAAAATGATGATCATTCATGCTGTTCATAGAAGTACAAAAAAACAACTGACAATGAGAGACTTCAACAAAAAATGCTCTGCTTTGTGAAAATTACTGCCTTTATTACTAAAGTGATCAATCCCATGCTAGGATTCTATAGCTTGCAGGCCTCTCCTGATGTCAGTTTATTTAATAGTTCTGTTTATTTTTATATGATGATATGCACAAGTTATACAATAGATTTGAATCATTTGTCATTTACATAAAGAAGCACAAACTTTCCAAGTTATAACAGCAGTGACTTGCTGCTTCTCAGTTGTATGGATGAAGTTATACGTGGATTACCCATCCACCAACTATTTCAAGAATTAAAAAAAACTAAATTCATTTAAAATTAAAAAAATAATTTAAAAAACCTAGATGAAAATGCTTCAAATTTGAAAGAAAAGACCCAAATATTGTCAACTTTTGTGCATAAACTTTGGTGTCTATGGTTAGACAATTCTGTAAAATTTCTTACTAGCATTGTTTGTAAATTTGTAACCCATATGACTTAAGTAGCCTTATAAGAAAATAATGATTTTCCATTATATCCCAAGCTGCCTAAACACACCCATGTGTAAGATTTAATATTAATACTTCTATATTATGGTTAGGAGACCTACATCGCGCTCCCGTGCGAGTCTCTGCCATCAACGAGTGCCATTACAGAGCAATCGGTGAGGCGGTTTACGTCCGGTGTTTAATTGGTGATGTGATGATGAACACCGGGAGTTCTAGTTGCTTAAGTACGTGTCCTAGCATTCTTCAGAGTCACGTCGTCACACGCACTACAGATGGTCTCTCGTTCGCAACGCGATACGTATATGCCAGCAATTGCATTTTTTATATACGTCCATTTTCACACTTGGTCGGTGACATCCCAGGCTTTTATTGCTGTTGGATAAGTAAGGGGGAAACCCCTGAGGTACCGTAGCCGGTCAGGAAAACAACAGGGTTTCCTGAGGCTTTGCCTCACTCTGTACCACGGCTTAGCATCACTCCGCTCAGCTGGCTGCTCTGTTTGGGATGCACCCCAACGCGGCTTCTTCTAGTGCTCTTCTTCTAGTGCTCACTGCACGTCCACCCTCTGGTGCTTCAGCGTGTATTACCGCCAACTAGCGCACACGTCAGCTGTAGGTGCCATTCCTATTCAGGACACACCACAGCTGCGTGTTTTCCCCTTTTTTGTGTTCTGTATTTTGGAGAGCCTTTTTGCTCTGCCTTTTTGGTTATCCCTCATTATTATTAGACGTCGTTCAATCCCCTTTCCCGCATCCTTGAGTCCTCTCACACAAGTCATAACAATTATCGCATTGCTTACTTCTTGTAATTTGTGCTTAGTTACATATACTGTCAATCTAAAGGTTTTTCTTTCACTAGAGATATCTAGTAATATTTTAGCAAGAAAGTAAAATTCCAACAAGTCTGAGGTGAACAAACAGTTTTTCTGACTTTGCAAGATAATCTTTTCTGTCTTTTATAATATTTTTTTAGCAAAACAAAAAAGGTCCTTCTCTGTACTCTACAGTAAAACCACAGATTATAAATGATGCTCCCCTTCCAAAACTGTGAGCACTAATAGCAGCCCAGTAGTACAATGGATCCAGGCAGTAGTACTGCCTACATAATGCAGGGTCCAACATTATAGTTTTATTTAGCTTGACCTAGTTCCCTTTTTTTTAAAACTATCTAACTCTTTTAATTCTCTGGTCTTTCCCTCACCTTATCTCTTTTGTAGCACTAATCCAGTTGTTTAATTCCTTTAATCCTATTTCATTCCTTCTTCTTATAAGGTCAAATTGGTCACTTATGGGTTTAGATTACAAATGGATTGTTTGTAGTTGCTACTGGGTTAGCAGTTAAATTGGCCATGCATTTGAGATGCTTGTTTTAAGACAGCATTATGGAAACATTGATGTTAGACAGCAAGTACAACAATTGAAGGTGTCTCTAACTGCAGTACCTGTGTCCCATAAGATGGTACAATCTGATAATGCTATCTTACTAAGGTAAAGAGTTTGTCTTAGTTGTAGAAACAAAAAGCTCTTAAAAACAGTGCATATAGACATGAAGCAATCTGTAGGATGCCTTCTGTTCTGTCTGACTGTAAAACTGAGAGTGTCTTCATGTAACACTCTGCAAAAGTGCAAAACATTTTTCAAATGCTGTTCAATCCAGGCAGTTATTCCAGATGAGTGCAATTACCATGTGAGATGGAAAGAGGACTGGTGGCAACAAAAGTGAACACTGAGTGACAGCTGGGAGTGACAGGCCCATTAGTGATGCACAAACACCAACTTCACACTGGCAGTCTATGTAGCCTTTCCTGTTTGAATATCACCAGAGCGCCAAAGGTGGAGACTTTTTAATGGTGAAAGGTCAAATTGCATATTGCCTAACAACAGTAAGGTTTATATGGTAGTACCCTACCTCTTTAAATAAGCATCTTTAAAACAATGACTTGTTCAGTTTCTTCTCTATCTTGTGAGCAGGTGCTAAATAGGTTATACAATCATGCACCATTTTATATTCAAGCTACGTTCTGTGAAAGAAAATGTTGACTAAAAAACATTACCATAGTCATATAGTCTTTTTAGGCTACTGTTAGCTGAAAACTGCATGCAAATGATGCGTAAATGCGCCTGAAAACATGAGTGATTGAAATGACTCCTACTTTAGTTTAACCAGAAGCCAACAGACTAGTATCACAAAAAACACAAAGGATCAGCCAGATAAAACTCAGCGAGAGAGGGTAGAGAAAATATGCAGGTAGTGGGAGAAATACAAAAACGTACTGTTTGCAACAGAACAGGCACACATGTTTATAACTAGTCACAAATAAACAGCAGAATATCATCCATACAAATACGAGAAACTTTTAGAAAAAAAGCCTCTAAACACAATAACCAAGTTAGAACAGTCTCAAGGTCATACATGAGCTCCTGTGCACACAACAGCTTCCAAGTTAATGATAGACTTCTGTTATTTAACTCCTACCTCTGCTCATGGTTTCTTGACATTGTTTGGCTTGTGTGAACAAACGGGCAGGAGAAACAAAACACACTGCAGTGGAGTGCAACAAAACAATAAAAAACACTACCAGTACACAAATAAGCAATTGACATGCTGTATTGAAATATGTAATGATTATTAAGCAAAATAAAGTAATGCGTATTATGTACAGTACTGTATACTGTAATATCATACAGAAAACAGTGCTATATAGTGCATTTGCCATTTTGAGCTTATTTATAACCATTTACATTTATATTTACAGCATTTAACAGATGCCCTTATCAAAGCGACTTACAAATTGTACAGTCTTACAATTCAAGCAATGGTGGATTAGGGGCCTTGCTTAAGGACCCAACTGTGGCAGCTTTGGCAGAGGTGGAATTTGAACCCTGGACCATTAGGTCCAGAGTCCAGTACCTTAACCACTAGGCTACCACAGTCCCACTACCCACTAACGTCTGGAGTTAAAAGACAGATTTGTTTCCTAGTATAAATCATTATAAGGACCTTGACTTTTAAAGCAAATGGACATTGATTGGAGGGACATAAAATGGTGCATACCAATAGTTTGCTCTAATGGCAGAACATCACAAATGTTTGTCTTAAGGAACATTACTTTTGTATCACCTTACCATCCCTAAGTGAATCTGGCATTTTCAAGGTGTGACTTTTCCAGTATGCCACCATATGCATGTCTCACTCAGATCAGAAGATGCTGAAATGAAAGTCCTCTGCAAGCATGTAGGGCAGAGTGGGTTTATGGGAATGACTGGCAGGGCCTGACATGGAGGAATGAGTTTGGGAGCTTTGAGGTTTTATGCTCCATCTCAGTCTGCAGTGCCTGACTGCCAGGCCTTAGCATGCTTGAAAGGTAACAAGTGATGCTCAGTGCCTCCCTCCTTCTGTCCAGTGGCCTAGGTTGTGTAGTTCAGCATGGAGAGGGTTGTCACGGGGGTTGTCAGATAAAGCCACTGCAGTAAAGCTTTATCATTGACTGACCCACTGAACTATAGAGCTTGTCCAAAAATATGGTTCCTTCCAAATGAGACGGTCTTTATCTAGGGAGAGGAGTGGCTAGGTCTGAACTACTATTTGGAAAAAGCTGCCACGGTTGGGTCCTTGAGATCTGCTGAATAAAGTGAGCAGAGGCAGGTCAGTTTTTATGGCTCTGGACTAAACATGAGAAGGTCCCAATTCCACCAAGTAAGTAAGGGCAGCACTGAGTTGCAGTACTTCTGTTGGGCCCTTCAAAAAGGTCCTTAACCCTCAACTGTGCAACCCAATTTTAGGTCACTCTGGTTATGGCTGGGTGCTACAGCACACTGTAGCAACTTAACTAATCATGATATTTCATCTCCACCGAATAACCACTACTGGACCTTTGGGCATGGGCCCATAACCCTTAATTGCTCAGCTTAATTGTCGTACTGGATAAGGGTGTTTGTTAAATTCCATACATACGAATGGATGCTCTCCATGTAACAAACATTGGTAGCTCAGAGTTTATGCATCTTGTTTATTGATCCGAAGAGCTCAAATTTGAGCTCAAATTCCTGATTCACAAATCCGTTTTACCAAATCTGGGCCTTAAAGCAGGACTCTTAACTCAAACATTTTTCAAATTTTAGTTGTGATTCAGCAGTCACAGACAATACAAGAATATGGTTCCACCAACTGTGGTATTCAGATCTGGTGCTCAGAATTCGGTGCTTGCAACATCGATTGGTCTAACTAGGCAGGCAAACACAACGTTCACTCTAGTCATAGCCTTTCTCTGCCAATTAGGATCACTTGGGGAACAGGAAAGGAAAAGTGCACTTCTTCTCAGAAACACACACCAGTTGACTCCAGTGCTCCCTGCATGCTGTGTGCTGTCAATATAATTAGAGGCCCATGTGAGCACCACAAATCCCTGCTGGGATCAAGCCTTGCTGGGTCAGAAATAACCAAAGGCAACCTGTATGAGCCTTCTCCTGCTTTCCACTTTTGAACCATGCTACTTTGAACATTTGGTTGCACTTTACAGATCAGCAATAAGTGTGTAACGTTGTAATTATTCATACATTTAATGTCAGGTTCTTACTTGTTACAGAATAAGAAATTAGTAATTGTAGAAGTACTAAACTGATAAAATAAGGTAACTAAGTTGTACTTAGTTGGAACATGAAACCGTTTTACTTCTTAATAAGTCAGTAACTGTAGTAAATAAAAAAATAGAATGGTAACAAACATTAATTACCCATCAAATGCACATATATGGAGTTTCTGGTTGATACAAAAGAAACATTTTGTAGCTATCGTAATATTTATAAAATTTGAGGTATTATCCCCAAAATAATGTCATTTCACGTGCATATTATTGTTGCAATGTAAAGTGTTTGTGTTATTGTGCTAATTGCAATATTATTACATGTGTTTTAATAATGTTATAGCACACAAACATTACAGTGATATTATAGGTGATCATGTCAATATAATTACAAATCTCAGCCTGGGTCCTTTTTGTTTGGAATCTGCATGTCCTTCCAGTGTCTGCATGGGTTTACTGTACTTCCAGTACTCCGGTATTCTTCCATATTCCAAAAACATGCGTTCAAGGTTAACTGGTGTCTCCAAAGTGGTCCTTAGTGTGTGACTGTGGCACCCATCTAGGCTTGTTCCTGCCCTTGTGCCCAGAGCTGAAGGGTGGGAACCGGCTGGTCTGTGACTCCATGCAGATTAAGAGAAAGATAATTAATGAATGAATGAATGTTTGAATGCTATACAGTAACCATACATTCCTATTAGTAATTACAAATGCTTATTTAAATGTTATTGCAAGTTATTTTTACACTGCATTTCTATACAAATTTCAGGTAGCACATTACAGTTTGGTAATAAGTGGGTAATTATATGGTAATATCATGGTAACACATTGTATTTACTCATCAGTTAAATTTCAGTTTCTTAGTTGTAACAAAATAATCAATCAGTAATTGTAGAGGTACAGGTCAGTAAATGTTATGGTAAAATCATGGTAACAAAATGCTACCTACAAATGACATGCTATGACATAGTATGAATAAGAAGCTAGTGTATGTAGTATCTGTGGATAATAAAACGGAAATGTGAGGGTAACAAATTAAAATTACCCATCACTTAAATATGTTAGGGTTCCTAGCTTTCGCCCCGGAACGTTCGGCCGTCTTCCAGTGTCCGTCGGCTTATATCCAGTGTCCAATTTATGACCTGATTACGAACAGCTACTTCTCCTGCTATTTAGGTGTGGGTTTTATCGCTGTTCGTTGCCAGGTCGTCTCCACTCGGTAGGCGCTCCCGACCACCGGCACGCTCGCGCACTTGAGCGCACTGTTAGCGTTAGTTGGTTACATCCCGGGGTATATCCTTAATTTCATCAACATTACACAATTCAACATTTCACCTTAATTGTTGTGCTGTAAAATTTGTTAAAAAACATTGTAGTTTGAGCAGCATTTTGGATAGTAGTTTCAGACATTTTGCCACAATTCTATATGAAGCAGCACATGCAAATAAATCCAAAACATAATTTAGTTTTTATTAAATTATAATTGCAAATACACAATTAGGCAATAGTTTCAGATTAATTTAAATTTCACTGCAGGCCCATTTGCATAAACACATCCCTAGAAGCTGGAATCAAACTGAATGCCAGAATGCTAAAGATAATATTTGCATTACATTCACTGCATGGTGAATGCTCATGTGTGTATTGCATCAAACTCTGGCAGTTTCAATCCTTAACATGCAGTATGCTGGATAGCAACAGCATCTGATGAAGTAGGCACGATTACTTGTTCTAGGCTCTGGGACAAGGCACAGTGTGATGTAGTCACACCAGCTCACGTTAGCATGAATGCACAAGGGTCAATCTCTTGAGTGAGTTCTATAATTTCCCAGTATATAGCTGTTGCTATGGTAATTTTTGGTCCTGATACTCTAAATGGGTGGCTGTGGGGTCAATGGAAAGTGCAATTTAGTCTCGTATAAAAAAAAGCCTGGTTGCTAGATAAGTTTCTAATTACCATAATCAGAAGCACAGCGTCATTACTGCAGTGAGGTCGTTAAAGTGGTTGTCTGTCCCTGACGAAATTAAATGAAAGTATTTGTACCTTTCGTAATTCAATAATCTGATCTACTAACCCACTGCTACTTAATAGTGAGTGTGGGTCAGACCCAAAGAGTGTTAACCTTTTTACCACGTTAGATCAGGAATTAAAAGTACTTGCCATGGAGAAATAAATTAATGGTCAGTGTTTATGTCATAGGTCAGTAATACCGCATTCATGTCAACTACAAAAATTCCGTCCTAAGGCACATCGCAATTTGTGCTAAGGCACATCGGAATCTCCACCCTCACCCCCTTATTGGGACCCCTGTACACAGTTGTCATCTAACACTCATATTATAATATTAATAGCATTAATAACAATTGGATTTAACGATTTAACAATTTAGTTCCTAATAATCCTCAACGAAACAATATTTAACAGCTTCAAATGTCCTGAACACTAAATTGAGTCACTTACTAAACATTATTGCTTACTTAAAAACAGTTAACATTATCCTATTCTGAGCTAGCAATGGACATCATGTGTTTTCTTTTTTTTTTATGTTATGCACTTTTTTATTATCAATTGCGATCTGTTGTCCATCAGAAGACCAACCAATCAAACAACAGCTTTGTCCCACCCACGGCTTTGGGAGGAAATGTGCAGTGGTGTCGTACTCCTTACACTCCAGTTAAAACCTACCGTCCATTCCAGTGGACATAAAAAAATGACAATAAACACATTATATTTTATATTTTTTTACTAAGTATTGTTTTCATTACAGACAGAAAATTGCATTCAAATATGTTTTTTATTACTGAAACATAATTCGGGTCTGAAAGAGTTAATCTAATTTCGGAAAGCAGACCTTAAATCTCACATAAACCAAGACCTACAGATAACTTATACATTATTATTCTAAACCCACTCTTGGATGTTAGAAAACTCCAATTTAGCTCTAAGCAAAACCTTGACTAAGAATAAGTGCAATATCTAAACATAACCCCAATCCTAGTTTGAACCTGATTTAAACATACTGCCTTGAATATTTAGAAACCCTCATTTTAAACTTTGACATACTCTTCTTTATTTTCATTCGTAGTGTAATCCAGTATCAAAAACATTCTGTACAATAAAATCATCTGGAAATTTTTGTGGCAAAACAATAGGACAATGATAAAAATTTGTACCGCATATTAATTGGCTATGTATAAATGACAAAATCATTCAAACGTAATACGGTCTGGACTTGACTTCTTAATACAGTATGTGTGTAGACATATATGCCATTCAATATACTAAACAGTCCAAACAAATGAAAAAAACACATTTAGGAATATTTACACTTTTTGACTCTGAACAGCCTGCTGTTGTTCCGCTCTTTGTTCGTGAGATTACTACTAGAGGCAGAACTGAGAGAGACAGAGTGAAAGAGGTGACGGTTGGATTAGGGGTGCGAGGCAAAATAATGGCCTTAGTACTTTTAAATCTACAGTAGAATTCATTAAAGTTGTTTATGAGTTGGCGGTCGTTCAAGTCAAGGAAAATTTTTCTGACCTTGTGGCCGCTAATCTCCCCAAAGCTTGGTTCTCCAAGATGAAATGAAATGTGAAATGTAAGTCCTTATATTGTCAATCTTAGCAACGAATAGTCTTACAAAAACTGCACAGGTGACAGCAAGTGGATTTTATGCTGTATTATGTGTTTTAGAGAACCTTTGAGTTATGTGAGTCTTTGGAAATTATATTAGTGAAGTACTGAGCTCTGGCTGCTTTTACAGAGTGTTGATAGGTAGTCTCTTAACAGGGTTTGGCACTGTCTCAACACATGACTTCAGCCTAGTGGGTAAGGTATTGGATATGGACCAGAGGGTCCAGGATTTAACTCTGCCAAGGTGCTGCTGCTGGGTCCTTGAGCAAGGCTCTTAACTCACAATTGCTTGCATTGCAGGATTGTTAGTTATAAATTGCTCTCCATAAGGGCATCTGATAAATGTAATGGGAGAAATTTTCATATTATGATTGTTTCACCTTTGTTCTACCTTCTTGCATTCAAAAATATTTTTTTGTACTCGTACAATGACAATACTAGCTGTTAAATGCTGCCATTGAACAAATTCAAAATTAAACCTGAACATAATGTTACATGTTACTTACATGTAACATTATCTCCAAGAATAAAACCTTAAACTCTAATCTTATTCCTTAACCTAATGTCAAACTAAACCCTTAATGTAACCCTAACCTAACTTTGATCTTTAGAAACATATAGTAAAAGTTATATTATTAAGCCCTAATGAACAATCTATCAACAATCTATCTATATACAAGATATATATCTCAAAGTGTGATATGTGCACGTACACTGTAACGAGTTTCTATTCGTTATTCTGTTCCTATAACGCTCTTCACTATCCTGGATATTCTCTCCTTCATTCCCCTGTAGATTGACATGCAGCAGACCTTCCCTTTCCTCTCTAAATGGCGCCATTAGCTTCTGATTCGAGCTGAGACGTTCACTCTGAGGGCCCGACAAAGAGACGTTTGATTTCCAGCACATAAATCCTCCTGCTATCGATTTCTGCTTTTCATTAGGTGGGAGACGATGGTGGGACATAGGGCTGGATTGCTCATGAGCCAAACATCTTTATCAGACAGGAATTGAATTCAGTGGAAGAAGCCTAGGCTGTAGGTGCTAAAATGCTAAAAGGCTATAAGACATTCAGCTTTAACAATAATCATTTAGAACTACATGCACTGAATACGTGAGTAGCATATGTAGCAGCAGATAGCTCATGCATGCTGTTGTTCCTTAATGATTGACTGCAGATGATTAAAGGGTCAGTAAGGACTTCTACGCCATTTGATTAGGGCTTATACGCAGTCTGTGGTATGTAGTGCATTGCAATTCTGATATCCCAGTAATAGCAAGGAATTTTCTCTTATAGTATACTCATTAATGTATGACTCTACATAAAGCTGTGTGCTAGGTTGAGCATGCATGTAATGACCTAACCATATAACCATAATGCCTTTCTCATAGGCTCTTGAATTCTCAAAGCATCTAATCTGTTATATATGAAAGATGATAATGGTACAATGGAACGTACCACTTAGTCTGGAAATAATAACTGTATACTAGTCTGAGAGAGAGACAGAGAAAGAGCATATAGGCAAAATATGTAAGATTTGGAAGTCTGTTTGTAAAATGCTTTGAGTAGCTGGGACAAGCAAAAGGTACATAAACAGTAACATATATAGTAATAAATAGTAATTTGACAGCCATTGTAACTCTCACAGCTACTAACGTGTCCCTCATACATTTACATTTAGGTCATTTAGCAGTCACCCTTATCCAGAAAGACCTACAACTGATACAATCTTACAACCCAAGCATTTGTGGGTTAAGGGTCTTGCTCAAGACCCAACAGTGTCAGCTTTGGCAGACGGGAGACTGAACCCAGGACATCTGGCCCATATTGCGGTACCTTAACCACTTGGCCAAGAGTCTCACAGTTTACCTCATATATGACAAGAAACAGTACAACAGTAATATTGTTGGCTTATTCTCCTGTTTTAACCCTGCTGTTCTCTGCTCTGTTTTGTGAAGGCTCTGAAATCTGTCCTAAGCTATATGCGCTTTGAGATTGCTTTATCAGAATCAGAATCAGGTTTATTGGCCAGGAATTTGTTCCGGCATTTTGTTTGTGACTCTCTAACAATAACAGATACTGATGTACAGATACTTTACATATAATTTACACACAATATACAATATACAGAAAAACAAGAGTAAACACAATATACAT
>JAVSBV010009547.1:0-12615 GCA_033117975.1 Parotocinclus spilosoma
CGCCCTCTGGTGGAGAGCCAACGGTTTTCTTTTATTTTATTAGAATTTTTTTTTTTGTTGTTGTCGTTTTTTTTTTTTCTCAGATCCGCCGCAGCACCAATGGTTGAAATAAAAAAAAAAATAATAATAATTTTTTTTAGCTTTTTCCGCCCTCTGGTGGAGAGCCAACGGTTTGGTCTGTTCATTTCATTTTTTTCCAGATTTACTTTAATTTAATTGTAGGTTAAATAAATTTTATTTTAAAATAAAAATGTATTTTTATTTTTTCCTCCTTCCTTGTGTTGATTCCACATAGTCCTCGAGAAATTGAAAAGTGCTGAAAAATATTTGATTTTTTTTCCTCCCTCCTCAGTAGATTCTTAGTTAGGGACATCCGAGGAACAAGCAATTCAAAAAATCCGGCTTTATTAGGAATTTCCATCTCAGCTTTACCACATTAAAACAAGTTTGCTTCACATTTTAAAATGAACAATTTGGATATGACTGATGCTTCAACCTCTTAATGAATTGCTCGTTGCTTTGTCCATGCTACTTTTAGACTCAACACTATTTCTTTAGATAATTAAAATGATCTGATAACGTAGTGAGTTTTTTGACTCACTCAAACATAAGTAAAATGTTTGGGCACTATAAAAATGACCTGAAATTAAGATTTTTAGCTTACTGAGATCATTATGATCATTAATAGATCTATAAGGGTGGTTAACGATTTTGGATACGTTCTTACGATTTGTTCACTCAGATTCTGTCACATAAACAAACACCACACTCTGATCCATCAGATAACAGCTTCCACACGCGATTGATATGGAAATATTGATCTGCTGTTGGCAACCTTCTGTCTGAGAACTATCAATGAAATGTTATGCTGAAGCCTACAGGATAAAGACATGATGAAAATGTTATTGAAAATAAAAAGAAATACATGCGTTCTGGTAAAGCTTATATACTTGTGTAGTGTTTTTTAATGGAAAACTTAAAGTAGAGTTAAATGGGATTAATCAATTTAAAACAATAATATACATTTGGCACGGTGGCTCGGTGGGTACCGCTGCCTCCCAGCAAGAAGGTCCCAGGTTCAATCCCAGGATGGAGATGATTTAGCAGACACCCCTATCTATAGTGACTTACAACAGATCCAGTCTTACAATCTAATGGACTGTGGTGGCATAGTGGTCCAGGGTTCAAATACTTAACCCACAATTGCTTGGATTGTAAGATTATGAATTGTAAGTCGCTCTGGATAAGGGCATCTGCTAAATGACATAAATGTAAATGTAATTAGGTTTTAAGGATCTTGCTCAAGGACCCAACAGTGGCAGCTTGGCAGAGGTTGGATTTAAACCCTGGACCATCTGGTCCATAGTCCAGTACCTTTAAAGCTAGGCTACCACAGCCACATTTGACAGCACTAACATCAGTGACAGCACTGATGTGTACATATACAGAATTTCTTTTTGTTTGTTTGTTTTCTGTCCAACTGCCACATGAGGCGGCCAAAAACTCACACTTTTTGTTGCCAAGGAATTTCGGCACGTCTTCAAGATTTTATCTTGCTCTATCTAACGTTTAAACAGTACTAGCTATAAACAACAAAGTGAGACCGTTCACACTGCCTTAAAAATAAAGTTCTACAAAGCCACAATCAATACTCACAGTCAAATGGATGTATTTGATAAGTTTAGAGTTCATATCTTTCCTGATTTAATATGTATTGTTGATGTAGCATGTGTTGTGTTTTGTGCCTAAAACGGAAAAGGAGCTAAACACTAAAATATTTCTAGTGTGTCTCAAAGCAAGAAAGTCTCAAGTCTTCTGTTAATAGAGTAATGTCACCTTAGTAATGTCACCTTACTAATGTCACCAAAGTATTGATTTGATGCCTACTAGTGTTATCTCTGAAGCCCGGGTAATTTAATTGTCCCCATGATGTGGTAGTAGAATTTTATTATCTCTTTTTGTTTATTTCAGCTGTGAAACAACCTGTTAGTAAATACATGACTCCTCTGGTCACAGATACCCTACAGCAGGATACGGTACAGTATAATGCCGGACTTTTTTTATTGCTTGTTTCGTGGATCCGCTGACGATCATATTTGAAGAATACAAAAAAATATATATTTATATTTGGTATTTCACGGATCTGCTGCAGTACCAATGGTTGAAATTTAAAAAAAAATAAAAAAAACATTTTATTTTTTAGCTCTTTCCGCCCTCCTGTGGAGAGCCAACGGTATTGTTCTGTACATTACATTTTTTTCCAGATTCACTTTAATTTAATTGTAGATTAAATAAATGTTATTTTTATATGAAAAAATATTTTTATTTCTTCCTCTTTCCTTGTATTGATTCCACATAGTCCGCGAGAAAAATAAAGATTTTTATCATTTTTTTTCCTCCCTCTTCAGTAGATTCTTAAGTAGGGACATCCGAGAAACAAGCAATTAAAAAAGTCTGGCCTAAGATATATTTTTACATTATGAAATATATATATTCTATGGGCTTTTCATCCCACTCCAGCTTGGTGACGTATTAGCGCATGAACAGAGTGATCTATATGCTGACTCAAGTACACACCTTGCAAGCAAAGAGTCTAAGACTGACAGTCCCAGTCTGTCACTCTCAGATCTGCAGAAGAAGAAGTACAGTAGTAAACCAGAATGGGCAAATCAGGAACAGATCAGCACCTGTCCACTGTGTCACCTGGCACTACCAGTGATGACGCTGAAATGGCATGAGGTACACAACATCGCATGACATTACGACTAATACTGTACAGTCCATATTGTAGAGAGAAACAAATTAACAGCATAAAGTGGAACCTCGTTCGAAGTTAGAATTGGATTCATGTGCGTCATGGTTGGAGGATCACACCCTATTTAGTACTTAGTATTCTATTTAGGGTGTTGATGTTCGAATATTCGTTTAAATTTGGGGGGAAACCATTTTAAGAGCTCCATTCGATGTCCAGCTTGACTACCGCTGTAATGTTTTTCTAGAAGTAACATTTCATCTTCATTCTGTCTTCATTTCAGGACAAATGTAAGATTTATGACAGTCTGAAAAAGAAGAAGTGATGGATGCAAAAGCAAAACATATGTAAGTAGTTTTGTGTAATTTGTTTGTAAAGTGTGTTCATACATCAAATAGAAGGCTTTTAACTTTTAACATATGAAATAAGTTCAAAAATTACTTTTTAAATCTTGGTTGATTGGCCAGATTTACATGATGTCCACTGAAGAGTTAGCAGTGGTTCTTCCACATTTCTAAGGAGAGCGTCATGAACTAGAAGATTAGCTTCCATGTGTTGTAGGCTGCACCCCAAATGACAACTTTCTATTGGAGGACAGAGCAGAAAACAGAAGGTGTTTGGGCTGCACATGGTTGGAAAGGTTATGTTATAAAGTTTATGTATTGTAACTAAGGTGTGTACGAGCTGGAATTAATTAACATTACATTTAGTAATGAAACTTGTCTTAAAGCTAGCAATCAACCAATCACATGGCATGTATGGATCAGTTTCAGTAAATGTACCAATACTATTCTTACTCTGAAATTATTTGAATATTATGGTCTTTAGATTGTTGCATTACGATTACATGCTCATCTTTCCAGCATTATATGATTCCGCATTGTGGATGTTTCACACCAGATCATTACCCAGTTATGTGTAAAGCAGACAATGTTACTATGTAGGATGCAAGTTTAAATTCTGAATTTCTTCTAGTAGCAACTGGGTTTCAGTGCTTTGGCTCTTTCTGTTCAACCTGTTGCATTGCAACCCACTCTAACTCACACTTATACTACATGATATGCCAAAATAGCAACAAAACAATTGGCGGTGTGTTAACCCTTTAAGTTTTGTAACTATAGAGGTGATAGGAAGTAGTTCTGAGTCATTCTAAGTAAATTCTAGCAAGAGGATTAGCTTCTAGTTGGAGAAACAAAGATATAAGGCGTTAGAAATTTTGCTCAAAATTATATTTCAATTTAATCTTTACCTTGAATCAAAAATGTCAAAAGATTTTTCGCATGTCAGTAAACGCAGCACATACTTTATATATACTGCTCATAAAAATTAAAATGAAATATCCCCTAATTTTTATGAGCAGTGTAGATTTGCAATATGTCATCAACACAAAAATAGTAAATTGTATGTAACGATTACATGCTCATCTTTCCAGCATTATATGATTCCGCATTGTGGATGTTTCACACCGGATCATTACCCAGTTATGTGTAAATCAGACAATGTTGCTATGCAGGATGCAAGTTTAAATTCTGAATTTCTTCTAGTAGCAACTGGGTTTCAGTGCTTTGGCTCTTTCTGTTCAGCCTGTTGCATTTGAGGGGCAAACATTTAGGCATATTAGTCTGTTCTGACCCACTCTAACTAAAATAGTAACAAAACAATTGGCGGTGTGTTAACCCTTTGAGGTCTGTAACTATAGAGGTGATAGGAAGTAACTAAGTTCTGAGTCATTCTAAGTAAATTCTAGCAAGAGGGTTAGCTTCGAGTTGGAGAAACAAAGATATAAGGCGTTAGAAATTCTGCTCTAAATTATAGTTCAATATTTCTATTTAATATTTTCCTTGAATCTTAGCTGTCAAAAGATTTTTCGTTTTTGAGAAAAGGTTTTTTTTTTCTTTTCCTATTTTTAAATTAGTTTTGGTTTGTGTTTCTGGGTCCCGTGTGCTCATATACAGTAGTACTGTATTTTTGCGATAAATAGTCTGCAATAAAAACACGCCTTTCTCCCCATTGCTATGTAAAATGGCTGGGTAGGTGGTAGCAGTGTGCATGCATGCTTTTATTTGTACTTATGTGCTTAAGTAGTGTAACTACTACTTCAGACAGGATTAATACTGCCCACATACAAAATAGCAGTACCTTGCAAAATTAGAACTCATTCTTTTTATTTCTTTACAGCCCAACTGTTAGAACTGCGGCACTGATTCCAGATTAACACCACTTCATGACTCTATGACTAATAATATGTGTGATTGTGATAACTGACAGCAGCTAATGTTTTACATTAAGATAAATCTTCTGTTTAAGAATGTTTTTACTTTTTGATTTTTTGCATGTCAGTTAACCCAGCACAGACTTTATATATACTGCTCAGAAAAAAATAAAATGAAATATCCCCTAATTTTTATGAGCAGTGCAGATTTCCAATATGTAATAAACACAAAGAGTGTAAATTGTATGTAACAAGTGGAATTGAAATTTAAAACCATTTTGAAACCTTGTACATACAACTTATACAGTTAAATGTTTGGGAAACAATTTAATAACAGACAAACACATTTGTTCATGTGACTTCATGGCAAAGAAATAAATTCAAACACTTCAACAACTGCACTTTTAAGTCTTTACTCTGTATTTTCCAAGATTTCTTATACATCCACCCCTTTTCAGGTCATAACACTCCAGTCTCTGTGGCACCCTCTGGCATTGCAGGGTATAGAGGGTGTTCTGACTCTCCAGAGTTTGGAACAGCTGAATTTTCACGCATCACATGCTGGCGTGTAACGTTTTTGCGTGACATTGTTTCAAGCTTAGAACTAGTCCTGCGTTCTTTTACTTTTGTCACTTTCTGAGCTCGATGTTCACGTCCAGTGTCCTTTATTGGACATCAATGCAGTGCGAGGGCATTGTGTTTTGATCTTATACTTCAGCAGTGTTTGTGTATTCAGAGGTTCGTTGATATGCATGCTTCATAGGTTCTGGTATTCTCAACAGTATTTCCCGTCCTAACATTGATCTCTGCCCGGCTTCCACTGAGGATTAAGGCTTTCATCATTTTAGATTTTTCCCTGCACTAGAGACCATAAACAACCACAGCTACAATTAGCAATTTTGTTAACCGTTCCCATCAGGGCATAGCTATGTTCAGCAAGTCATTTTCTTGACCTTAAATCATTCGGCTGATTTTTCTATTTGCACTATTTCAGTCATTTTGATATACAATACAATCACAGAATCGATTTTATTCAGTGATGTTTTCCACCACGTTCATAAACACCCAGAGTAATTCGCATTTACTGATTATTCACAGCTTTTTTTGACACACAGAGTCAAACATCAAACAGAGTCAAACATCATTCATGCATAATGCATGTCCAGAATTTCTAAATTTAATTGCAAATAATCCGTTTCTTGTTAATGAACTCTTAAGCCTTTTATACCAATGAAATACTTGTCAGAAGGTGTGAATGCTAACTGGCTGAAGGAGCTGCATACAGATGACCTCGTCAATGTATAGTGAGCTAGATTTCACCTGGATCTCCTCCTCCAGAAGTAGCTGGCTTCGATTAAGGGCTTTGAGTTCCATCTCCGAATCAGCTAGACCTTTTTTTAAGCTGCAACAATGATTAACAGAAGAGGGTATTGGCACACTGTACCTGCTAAATATATAATAAAAATAATAGTTACTTCCCACATAGCAAAAAAAACTATTTTGCATTGTCCCAGTGTGAGTGTGTGTGCCCTCTTCAGTGGAAAAAATTAATTGTGTACAATATATAGCCTGCCTATCCTGGTCAGGGTCACGGGGCAAACTATTGGGGGAAGAAGAGAGGGGTTGTCCCTGAATTCATTGGATCCAAGGGAAGAAAACAGGGACTTAATCCAATACAGGGCATCGCAAACTTCCTCATCTAGGGGAAGGACTAGGCAGTCCACCTACTGGTTTTTGGGAGGTGTGAGGAAACCAAAGTACCTGGATAAAATCCACAAGGCCATGAGGAGAACATGCCAAAGTTAAAGCAAACAGTGACCAGAGGCAAACCAAGGTCTCTCAAGTTAAAGACTAGCTATCTAAAATCCTCATAACAGGTAGTCCCCAAATTATGATGGGAATATGTTGTGACAAATCCATTGAGTTGAATTGATCGTAAAATGAAGAGTGTAATATATACTGTATTTAATATATAATATATCATGGGGCTCATTTTATAATAAAGTATTGAATGTAATTTATTGAAAAATTCACTGAAAGTAAATAACTAAAACAAATTTTTTTTTTTTGACACGATCTGATCTCCCAGTGGTCATCACCTATCGCTCAGGTGATGCTCAGGAAAAAAATGTTTCTGCTGAATGTGCATTTACGTTTGGTATCAGATTCCCAATGTAAATTCGAAATATGGTAGACTGGGCCATCATTAAACAGGGTGTACCTGTACACCAATACTTACCTCATAACGTGGCTCGTAAGCTCTTGTAATTCAGACAGCAGTCGAGTATGAACAGGGTCATGGCAACGTTCAGCCCCGGGACGCTGACTGCGTGCATGTAGCCGTGCCTGAGCTAACTTTAGAGGCCCCTCTTTGTCAGCAATGGCCACTTTGAGAGCCTCCATATTCTTCTCCTGGCTTGCGATCTCATCAAGCAACTTGAAGAGACGGGAAACGACACATTCGGTGCATCAAACTTCACATGTACAAAACCTCTTCTAAATAGTTTAGACATTCTGGGCTTTTTTCTTTTTTCAAATTCAAATTGCTATATTAAAATTATAGTCATACTATCCCGTTGTCCAGCAGCTATATCAGCTAGACAATTCTAATAAATGAAATAGGTTAAGAAGCAATAAACTGCCCCGATGATGGACAGCAGGCAGCAGGTGCACCTTGTGCAGCTGTTCTTCCAGCTGGCATTTGGCAGTTCTGCTCTCCTCTATGCGTAGTTCCAGAGCCATGGTGGTGGACTCGTGCTGCTGCCTCATATCAGCCGATGTCTGTTCCAGGAGGCTGTCCACGAGTGCCCGCAGTGATGCAGAGTTTTTCCTCTCCTTCTCCGCCTTGCAGATGTTCATGTCAGAGAAGGTTTCCCACTCCTGTGGAGTCACTGCAAGCCTACAATAATGATACGGATGAGCAAACTGGCAACATCAAGCAACAAAACTATCTGACATTTTCATCATTCACCATAAAAGGTTATAAGCAGTGTTGGGGACGGTCTTCAAGACAAGTAATCCGTTAGGCCAGACTTTTTATATTGCTTGTTCTTCGGATGTCCCTTTTTAAGAATCTACTGACGAGGGAGGACAAAAAATTAAAATACATTTTTATTTTTCAGCACTTATTTTTCAGTCTCGAGGACTATGTGGAATCAATACAAGGAAGGAATTTTTAAAATAACATTTATTTAACCGAAAATTAAATTAAAGTGAATCTGGAAAAAAATCTAATGAACTAAAGAAAGCGGTTGGCTCTCCACCCGAGGGCGGAAAAAGCTAATTAAATTTTTTTCATCTATTTTTTGAACTTCAACCAGTGGTGCTGCGGCGGATCCGAGAAATACCAAAATATGATTGTCGGCGGATCCGCGAAACATGCAATAAAAAAAGGCTGGCCTTACAAAATGTAATGTGGACTACGAGTTACCACTAAATATGACCACCAGATGTCGCTAAGGTGCAGAGGTCTGGGCATTTCTTAAGCTAAATCATTTTTGAAATCATTTGGTCAGATGATTCAAAGCTTCAGAGAGCCAGGTTCTAACTATATAAAAGATTAATTTCTCCTTGCAGTCCTTAGTTGTGCTTAATCTAGTCCTTTGTGGCATGACCTCAAGTCAGTATAACAATTAATTGATTACTGATTAATGAATGATGATTTAGTTTCATTTTATTTTTGTTTTGTGATTACTTAATGGGGCAGGGGGTGGGGGGGGATTATCCTGTTGAGGTAGGGAAATGGCATCCATTATTTTCTCCCATCTTCTTGAATCATTTTTATATTACATAGATGCTGGGTGGAGAGACTTGTTGGTCTCTTGTCATGCAATCTTCATATTCGTTAGCGGTAACATAACTGCTTTTGTGGTCACTGGTACAAGCTGCTTGTTGTTTCAGTTCTCCGTGTTGCTTCCATGTCACTGAGTTGGCTGGGTGGAATCATGTGACTACTCAGGGTAGGATATTTTGAAAAGGGTTAGTACATAGACGCATAGTGGGGAAAGTATTAACATGTTTTAATTAATTAACGTGTTTAATGATATTATACATTCCGAAATGACGTCAGCAAGATTATGTCAGCTAAAAACTCAAAAATGTCTTTGGATATTTAGAATTTTTCAAAATATTTTGGATAAACTGCCCAGCCTTAGCTAAAACTGTTGAGTGTTTGCATCTTTACTATAAAACTGTAGCTGATTTTTACAACACTACACTATATCTCATTTGAACACATTTGCATTCAGTCACATTGCTGGCTGTTTTTAGTAAAACATTTCTTTCTAATATTTCTAATAACTCAAACCAAAGATCTTCAATCCAGCATCTTTAAAGATTATAAATATTGTTACCCTCCATCACTGATCTGTGTTAGACCAGTCTGCTTCTCATCGCTGACTGACATGTTGCCGAGCATGGAGCAGAAATCATCAATGCGTTCTGCTTGAAATTTGTCCTGCAGATCTTTCTCCAAGTAGTATTTGGCTGAGCGGTTCAGTCTGGAATCAGAGTGATTACATGGAAAAATTAAATAAAATGAAACAACTGTCCTATATAGTTGGGGAACCTAAGATACTAGTTACTAAAGTTAAAAAAAAAAAAAACTGTTCTCACGCCACATTTCTAGTAGAGAGCATAAGTAATAAAACTCTGCACAAGTAATAAATCACTGAATTCTATATATTCAAGATAAACACTGGTGCTGGTACTGAAACATTTTCAAATATCTAATTATCTAATCATGAAGGAAATTGAGGATTTCATATTGTGTTCATATGAGTGTTCAGAAAACAACCTACAGCCAGTGTAAATGGGGATTCTTCAAATCTGAAGTGACAAAGGATTAAAGCGAGGACTAATTCATATGGTTACAATCAGTGCTTCATTTGTGCCGGATCCTGTCGAAACAAGATCCAGTATCATTCATATTGGAGCGAACGCTTTTAAGAACATGTTTATGTGGATCCAGCACCTCTGCATTTTTTCTGTAAAATTAAAAAACCAAGCCGTGTAAATCAACACATGTTACTTAAAAGATACTTATTTTTGTGTAACCTCCTTTCCAAAATCTCAAATGGCTCTTTTCTTTGATGGTAACTGCAGTCCTAGCATAATTAGATCATCAGTCATGTTTTGCGTGCTCATGCATCAGGAGTGCTAATGGACGGCGAGGTTTGCAAATGTCCGAGAAAACACAACTAATAGTTGGACAAGGTAACTAACCCTTTTTCATCAATTTAGATATTGTATTTTGAAGGCTACTGTTTTTGGTGGAGCATTTTTACGACTTGTCACCCCCTGCCCACTTCCATGCTTGGTGTCACCATGTCTCATGTTGTACAAATTAAGCTCTGGTATTTAAGATATAAGTGATGCATTACATATTACTAATTGCTTCTTTCAAACTGTAATGTAGGGTGTGTGGTGGCCTAGCAGTTAAGCTACAGGACTCTGGATCAGGAGGTCCAGGGTTCAAAACCCACCTCTGCCAAGCTGCCACTGTTGGGTCCTTGAGCAAGGCCCTTAACTCTCAATTGCTTGAATTGTAAGACTGTATACTGTAACTTGTAAGTCGATCTCTGGATAAGGGCGTCTGGTAAATAATGCCAGTGCAATGTGGGCCACTCTTCTGAAAGCTATTTACTGAAAATAATCTCATTACTTGTTACTTTTAAGGGAAATCCTTGAACCTATATTAAACCGTACCAACTAGAAACTCTACAAACGTATTTATAGAAGAAAAGACATTTATATTCAACTTTAAATTGTTATTTCTGTGCTCTTTTTCGGGACCTATTAGCACACAGTGAGTGCGGCTGGAATAACAGAAATCACAAATTAAATGGGTTACGTTTTTCTTTTGACGTAGGTTTAATATTGACGTGAAAAACAAAAAAAGATGAAAAGCTGTAAGCTGAGTTTAACAAATTCACCTGATCTGTTCGATGATCTGCTCCAGAGTGTGCTGCAGGACAGTCACCACTCCATCGATTACTTCCTTCTCCTTGAGCAACTCCTTCTCTGGCTCATCACACACGAGGTCCATTGCTAGCCGCTTCTGCCTGAGGGACAGGGAGCACACTATTACACTATTTACTGTTTTTCAATAAATACTAAAAGCCTCTTGAGTTTTTGTCATGGCAAGAAAATTGATCTGCAGTGTCACAATTTCATGGTTCCATACCAGCTGCATTCTGAAACTGAGAGCTGAAAAGCCTTGCCAAGTGTTGAAGAAAGCACATACATGGATGGAGAAGTCTGCAAAACAATTCTGCTGCACTGCACAGTGGCCTCCATAATTCTTAAACAGAACAACCAGGAGTCGTCCAAAAGCTGGCTGCCAGACCATAATAAATAATCAGGGCAGAAGGGCCTTGGTAAGAGTGGTAAAGCCAGTGGTCCTGTGTGCAGATGGGAGAAACTTCCAGAAGCTCAACCATCACTGCAGCAATCTTTTCTTCAGATCAAAGAAGCTTGTTTCTTGCAGTCTGGTTTTAGTTTTGTTTTTGTTTGTAGCCTTCTCCAAATCTGTAGCTCCACACAATCCTGTCTATGAGCTCTACAGGCAGTTATTTTCTCCTCATGGTTTGGTTTTTGCTCTGATTCGCATTGCTAGCTCTGAGACCTTATATTGACGTGTGTGTGTGTGTCTTTTTAAATAATCTCCAGTCGACTGCATTTACTACAGGTGGGCTCCAATTAGGGTGTAGTAACATCTTAAAGATGATCGAAAGAAATGGGCGGCCCCCAAATCTAAATTTCAGGTGTCATAGCAAGCGCCAAATAATGAAGTCCTTAAAAAAAATGTAGTTTATTTTATTACAATATATAGCATTTTGTTTTCACTTTGTCAATAAACAACACAACACAATGTAAAAAAGTGGAAGGGTAAATAAACAAATAAATGAATACATAAATGATTGGATGGATGGCTGGATGGATGGATAGATAAACATGCATACAGTGACTGTAAGTAGACACCTTTTTTGACAGAACATCAAACACTTGACATAAACATCTTGAGCAGTTCATCACTATTAGAAGCAAGTGGCTCTCACCTCTCACTCAGACAGCTGAGAATGACTTTGAGAGGTTCTGAGCAACTCTCCAGAGCTCTCTCTACTCGGCTTTTAAAGGTGAGAAGCACTTCGATCTCCTGCACCGTCGCCTGCAGTTTCTGTTCTAGCTCCTGCCTCCAGAACTTAATGTCTTTAATTCTCTGCTCTGAAGGAAACACACACACACACACAACATCACAGCACAGGACTACAAACAAAAGATAAAGCTGTCCTATTAAAATGGCACGTCATTGCTTTTAGAACATTTACCCAGCCTGGTGTTAGCCTCCTGCTGCATTCGTTTGGCCGACTTCTCGCTCTCCTCTATCAGCCTCTTGCATTCAGATGTGAGACGCTCTGAGCAGGACCGCTCAGCCTCGGCTCGCCTAAAATGCACCTGGTTTGCATGCTTCCAATCCGATGGCAGAAACTTTGGAGGTTGTTTTAACACCCGAGACATTGTACTATGAAAACAAAATAAGAATTTTTCTTTTTATATATATATATACATATATATACGTATATATATATATATATATATATATATATATATATATATATGTATATATATATGAAGAGAGAGAGAGAGTGAG
>JAVSBV010009558.1:0-12614 GCA_033117975.1 Parotocinclus spilosoma
CTTTCAGGGAGTTTTTCCTTTCCACTGTCGCCCTAGGCTTGCTTAATTTGGGACTGGCCTTTTAAGATAATATAATACTGTAAAGCTGCGTTAAGAGCATTATAAAAAGCGCTATAGAAATAAATTTGAATTGAAATGTATTTAATTAAATATTACTTTATTTACTTTGTTTCATTTTATTTTGCACATATTTGTTTGTATCATTATTCGTTTACTCTTCTCGAGCATTGTGGTTTGTTATGTTTTTATATTTGTATTCCTTTTTGCCAATCCCGTAATTGTATTAGCTTGGTTACCCTCAATGTATTCTGAAAATGAATAAAGGTCGATGGATTAGTCAGGACTGAGGAACGGTCCCCAGACTGGCCGTACGCTTGTTACCGTTCACAATTTCAGACACTCACAGCAGCTCTTCTCGTACTCCTTCCATCGTATCTGCAGCGATGATGAAGATATCGGTCATCTCCTCACGCAGCATGTTACACGAGTACCCGATGTTCTCAGCTGTCTCTGTAAACATCATGAATTTATACCCTGATTAGTCAATACACTAACAACAGGTCCCTGTTCTCTAAAGGTCAGGACCCCTACAGGACCAGGAGCAGCACAGATCAGGTTTTATTTGGTTGGAGGATCATTCTCAGTACTGCACTAATACCGATGAGGATATTCTAAATAAATCAGCCTGAGCAGAGCTGCTGAAGGTTTTAACCACACTTTCAGTCCAATAACCAAACAGTCCAATAGCCAAAAATGTCCAGCCACCAGCATCCATCATGAGCACTGATGAGCACCGATTAGAGAATGACTCTAAAATTAAGGGGGGCTTAATTAATATCCCCCAGTTTTTGTAAGCAGTATTTATGTATTTTAAGTATTTTAATTTCACAAAACTCAAGCTAAATTGGGCCAGAATCAAATTTCCCCTTAATGGAATTATGATTAATCACTCTCTGACACCCAAATGATGTTTTTCGATGCCTGGATTCATATGTAATTACTGATTAAAAGCATAAATAAAACAAAGGAATGTATCACATAAAAATGTATACGGTCTGATAGACTGATTTAATACACACATAAATCATAAAAAAAAACTGAGAAAATAAAATAAAATAAATCTGAGAAACTGGTCAAATCTGGTAGGTACAGGTCAGTATTCAAATCCAAATCAGGGCTCATTTGATTTATTTTGTTTCTTTGGTGTTTTTTTGTTGTTAAAAAAAGGTTTATAAAACCAATATAACACTCAAAGCCATGCGTTTTCAAGAATAATCAAGGTTGCAATGATCTACGGCACTCATCTGCAACAAATTTACAGCCGGCATGCTATTTGAGGTAAAACACTCCATCTCATGTTCTACTGTTTAATTAGGGATTTAAAAAATAGATGTAATTTGTGCAACATTATACCACATTTTGTAATCCTATGTAATTTATATTGTATTTTTACTATTATTAAAACATTTTTATGTATAATATTATACAAATTCATCTGGGCACTTTTCTGTACCTACAGCCCTGATCATTTGCTGCAGGTACTTAAATAGTAATATATTGGCTTTTTAAAATATTGCCGTTTTAAAAATATAACATTAAATGTTTCGTATTTAAAAAAAAACATGATTAAGTCTGTTAACTCCAGAGACCTTACAAAATCACTAGCATTAATCTGAAAAGCCCAATCCGTTTTCTTTTTGGGTCACACAACCAGTCTGGGGCTACTTACCCTGTTTATCTCCTGTAAGCACCCAGATCTTGATATCAGCCTTGCAGAGCTGCTCAATGGCCTGAGGAACTCCATCCTGCAGCTTATCCTCCACTGCAGTCGCTCCGATCAGCTGTACACACACACACACACATATTAGATTATGTTAAATAATCTATAATCTACAATATATTCCGAATATTTGAGAATATTAAAATGTTTAACATGCCATCTACTCATTTACATTCACAATTCACACCCACTTAACACCAGTGCAGAACCAAGGAAAGGCCTGGAAAGGGGCACCGGTCCAGAATGTGGGATCTATGGAGAGTAGTGATAGGAAGCAGTAGGGAGAACATACAAACTCTACCTGCCAGTGGCCAGGCTGAGGACCTGAGGCCAAATCTCTGGAGCTGCCCAGGAAAAAATGCAATGTGAAATTTCATAGAAAAACTGACAGTTTGATAGGCAGTTTTAATGTGAACTTTACAGTTTGACCATAATGTTTACATTTCTACTATGACTTTTTGATGGTAATTTGGCCACTTCATGGTTCAACTGTCAAATTTCACAGTACATTTTTTCCTGGATGCGAGGTAACAGAGCTAACTGTGCTGTGCTCCCCCTAGCCCTAATGTAGAACATATAATACCCAGATTTGGTTTTTGATTACAACCCTCCAGTCCACGAAAATGACATCATAGTCACCGCGGTAGTGTCACTACTACAGCATGAAGAAAGCCTTATTCTACCATGAGGTCCTTCTCGATCTCCTCGTAGATGGCGTCTAGTTTGCCCTCACGATCATCCATTGCAGTGCTGGCCTCATGATGGCGCTCTTTCCACACAGCAAACTCCGCTTCATCCAGGTCCTTATAGGCCAAAGCAAGAGTGCGCAAGCCTTCACCTGCAAACTCCTACAGAAATGGTTTAGGCACAAATTTACTTCCTGCTATATTTTGTTTCTTTGGCTTCTTTAACGTCGCTATCGGCATCAGTGGCCATGTAAGCGACACACATAAGGTTATATCCATACACAAGGTTATCTCAACACCAGTCACATATATAAACAAGTCAATGCCAATTTGGAGTAATCAATGCATGCCTGTCTTTGGACTGTGGGAGGAAACCTGAGTACCCGGAGTAAACCTACGCAGACACAGGGAAGACATGCAGACTCCACACAGAAAGGACCCAGGTCTCTCCACCCTGGGACCTTCTTATTGTGAGGCAGCGGCGCTACCCACCAAGCCACCATGCTGCCTGCCTGCTATATGACCAAACGATTTAACACCAGACATATGGAATATGGATCACCTGTGGAACAAGTGCCCAAATGTTTACTAATGTCAAATTTAATGTTTTGTTGTTTATTCCTTTTTTTGGTAAAACAGATGTGGGCTGCGAAACGTCCGCATTACGTTATGTGAACCAAAATGTTGATATTTTAAACATGTAAGCATTTAGTAGATTTCTGTACTGCACAATAAAATCAGTTCCTGAATACTTTATAGAAATTACATGCATTTTCCGGTTGTATTCCAATAAACAGACTGACAATTAATTTGATATGGTTATTATATTATTGTTAAAACCATGCCATATTTTCACACAGACTCATAGTCGGGTGTTTTGACAAAGTTAGCCCTCATTTTCTAGAAATTAAACAAAACACAAACTTGGCAACAAACTAAAACCTAAAAAGCCTTTCAGATGATCCATCAACGCTCTAAAGAAGTCATTGATGGTGACTGAAAGTTTGCAAAGTTCTGTATTCTCTCACATTCAGGTGATTGGTTGTGGCCTCCATGAGTTTGGAGCAAGATGGATGAAGCCTCTCGTTGATGATGGTATCTGCTCCTTTACAGTAGAGAGTCAGCCTGCCCGCCGGACTCCTCACTGAATAAATGTCAGTTAGACACTAATATGTTACCAAACTACCGGGAGTGTGAACATGAACATTGAATCAACATGGTCAGGTCAAGATGGATTTGAGAGTCTCACCGATGACGGACATCCTCTTGCGTATGTTGTTGAAGTCGAGCACAGCCAGCAGCTCGTATGTGGTGTGGACCCCCATCTCCACCACAGAGATGGTCTCAGGGGTGCGAGCGCGAAACACAAAGCCAAAGTTGCGAGCTGCTGTCACGAGTGCTCCCTCATCTGGAGACTGAGCCTGGTAAAACAGCTCACCTGGAGAGGAAAGTACACGCTGAACAATGCAGGCTTAAAGAACCAAAGTTTAAACGCCAATTCTGAGGATAAATGCTTTCTCTTGTGTTTTCTCTCACACGGTCTTTCTTCTTTCACACAGCCTGCATAACTCTGCTAATCCAGCAGTAAGTTCTTACCCACTTTCTTCTCCTCGGGCATGACGGTGTGGCAGAGTGCGAGCAGTCTGAAAAACATCTGAACCTCTGGGTTTCCCATCTTGACTTCTTCCACCAGAGTATGATCGTGGAATGAAAACTTCGGGTCTGCAAGAGCGTTCCACGAAAAGTCCACCTTTTCTGTTTTCTACAAACACAAAGAGTAAACAGTTGATTCATTTCAGATAATAGCACATGAGGTGTAGACCCTAAAACATGATAGGAGTTGCTGACCTCTGTGATTTCAACCCTCTGTCCAGCAAAGTCCACAACCTGACCTGGAGGAAATACATCCAAAAAATGTTACCCTTATTTTAAAGAACTTAATGCAGTACACCGTGTGGTATTAGATTTACAGATAACATACAAGATGGCAGTTTTGCATTCCTTGTCCCAGTCTGTGGTTTTTAAGCTCCATGAAGCTCCAAACAGCTGTTTTACCTTTAATGGTTTTTTTTCTTAAATAACATTTTGAAATCTGTATTAGTCATTATTTGGGTTTGGGTCCCTTTTTGAGTCTTGGTCCTCAGATCGTTTCTTTCTCATATTGTTTAGGGAGCTTTAATGGGATCAGTGTGGGATTGGCTTTAGATGGACGCAGATAATTATTAAACAATACAAATACCAGTTACTAAACAATGATACATTTTAAGTAGGTAAATGTGTTGGGTCTATAACATGCTATAACTGGGAAACTCATAACAGCCTCGGTTGGACTAAGTAAATATAATTGTTTGTGTGTGTGTGTGTGTGTGTGTGTGTGTGTTCTGGGTGACTTTTTAATTTAACTCCACAAAAGTCATATATCTTTTTTTACTCCGCTCCATTATTATGTGATTCGCACAAGCTTACTGTTCTTCAGTTTTATTTTTATTGTTATATTTTATTATTTGCAAAATGCCAAAACCGACCGTGTCTCATACCCGTGTCAGGCCAGAACCAACTGCATCTCAAACCCGCGCCTCACCAGAACCCACCGTGTCTCAAACCCGCACCCAACCAGAACCCATAGTGTCTCGGCCAGCTCCGACTCCTGGCCAGAACCGACCAGGTCTCGGACTTGTGCTTGGCCAGATCTGATCAGGTCTCAGACCTGTGCCCAGCTGGAACTCACCGGGTCTCGACTCAAATTTGACCAGAACCAACCAGGACTCTGACCCATGCCTGACCACCGCCAATCAGGACTAGGACCTGCACCCAATCAGAACCCACAGAGTATCAGACCTGTGCTCTGCCAGAGCCATCAAGTTTTCAGACCCTGTCAGAACCAACTGTGTCTCGGACCCGTGCCAGGCTAGAGCCAGTCGCATCTCAGACCAACGCCCAGCCGACTGCACCAAGGCAACACACATTCACATTCTGAATGTTCTAGTGTGTAACCTGTCTTTGCTTTTGGCTTTTGTGTGCATAAATCCATAACATATAAAAAATTAAGAAGAGACCAAGTTATAGTGTGGTATGGTGATAATGAATGACTGTCTGTTTGAAAACAAAGTATATTCACCTAAAAAAAAAAATAATTAAGCAAAGAGTCATGTAATATAAACAATAACAGGACATTAGAACCATAATGAATCCTGGTGCTTTTACTTTTGTACTTTTACTTAACTGGAGCACTAAAGAGAGGACATTTACTGGAGTAATACCTACCTTGGGTGTCTCTACTGTAACTCATGTATATGTTTTGTGTACTTTGTCCACTGCTGTTTTTAACCCATCATAAATGGCTACACACACACACACAAACACACAAACACACAAACACACAAACACACAAACACACAAACACACTCTTGTCCCTCACCGTACAACTTCTCATTGATGGAGCACATGTTAAAGGTCATGATGTTTTGGGTTAAGGTTCCCGTCTTGTCAGAGAAGATGTACTTTATTTGGCCCAGTTCTTCATTCAGTGTGGTCGTTCTGGCCTGAGCTGGAGTATCGCTCTTGGCATAGTACATCTTCCTGTCCCAGTCTATGTAGTAGCTGTTACCGAGTCGGAGAATCTCCACACTGCAAACAAATGTTTATTAAACAAATCTTGGTAATGCCATGTACCATAAAACCCTTAAGCATTATGTACCTTACACAGTGGGTGATTCACATGATGTGATTTATCTATACAAATAGATCTTTGCTTGTGTATTTGACATATTTGCTAGTTATGACTAAAAAATTAAGCTGACTTCATGTTATAATTTGTGGCACTCTGGAAACCACTGTGCTGACCCGAGATCATCTCACAGCGCTGCCTCCCTGCCAATTTCAGCCATGACTGGTTAGGTGAATTAGTTACAACAGCGCTACTACAGTGACCCCTGATGCCCTTTAAAGGACTGGCATCTTGTCCAAAGCATGAAATGACTGCACCCTATGTTCTCCAGGATAGGCACCAAACCAAAGTGCCCCTGGGCAGCAGAGATAAACTAAGTTTCTATCCGCTTCTTCTGGTGAGATTTAATAGAACACATCCTAGTAAGTGCACTGTAAGTTGTACAGACCTGACGTAGAGAGAGATCGGCACCACCGTGTTCAGGATGATGACGTAGGACCAGAAGGTGAGAAAGCTGGTCAGAGTGGCGTTGGCGCCATTCTGCCTAGGGAGGAAGGCTATGAACATTGAACCATCCCCATGCTCCCAAAACGAGTTCCCAATGGACAGAACTGAGCACATGAGCACCAGGATGACAAAAATCTGACAGACAGAATGAGAGGTTGTACTGAAACAGCACCATCAGATCATAGAATAAAAAAACTGAGTAAATATAGGGTTCTGTATAAGGTAAGAAACCTCACACATTCAATAAATCACTTACAAATAAAACAAGAATGTTCATAAGGTGATCGATGCTTGTACGTTTGAATTGGGATTTCCCAGAATTCTGCATCAGCTTGGTATCTGGTCCTGATGGGATTGAGATTATAAATACACTCATACATTCATACACTTACACTCAGTCATCATCATTATCATCAAAACATTAATAATAATCAAAATAATGATAAAAAATATATTACTATTACAAACAATAAATATTACTTTTACTACTAGTAATAATAATAAACATGAACCCAAATGTAATGATAAATATTAATACTTATAATAATGATAATAAATATTACTACTACTACTACTACTACTACTACTAGTAATGATAATAAACATTACCCTAAATGTTATTAATAAATATTACTACTTATAATAATGATAATAAATATTACTATTTATAGTAGTGATAATAAATATTACTACTGAAACCAATGTTGAAAGGAATTAAATTACCACTGTGTTTATTTCTACTAATATTCATTTATTCTTAATAATAAATTTATTTCTACTACTAAATTATTATTATTATTATTATTATTATTATTATTATTATTATTAATAACAATAATAATAATAATAATAATAAGGCTGAAAACATGACAGATGCTATTAATTTTGCATTATAATGATTACTTCCACTACTACCACTAACAATAACAAACATTACTACTAACATTAATAAAAAAACTTTACTACTAAACTACATATTAACACTAGTAATACTATTAATAATACTGTGCTTATTTTATGTATAATATGAATACTATTTCATGTAAAGAATAATTCTCTAAAAATAAATATTACTACTACTGCTACTACTACTACTACTACTACTACTACTAATAATAATAATAATAATAAAAATAATAATATAAATAATAATAATGAGCATTTCTTATAATAGTATTAATAAATATTACTAATACTACTAATAATATTGTTTATTGGTTCCCACACAGGACAGACAGGTTGTATAAATGAGTTATAGAAATGAGTGAATGAATGAGGAACTGCAAGTACCTCCAAACAGTACAAGACCAAAGCACCATTCTGTGTTCCTTAGTGTACATCCTCGGAGCAGAATGCGCTCGTTATCTAGTGCAAACGTTTCCCCCTCCACTGTTAGCTTTCCTGTAAACTTATCCAGACGGTTGTTTGGAGCCTCACAGTGCACCTCACCTGAAACACAAACAGCTTCTCAGTCAGAGGTAGTGAGAAAACCCTACAGTACACTGTACAGATCAGTGTTTTCTCATCTCACACACCTGGTTAACCCAGGATCACCTAATGGTGAGAGGTATCAGATAAGCTAAACTGGGAGCTTAATGTCTGTGTAAATTCATTATTTCAGGCTAAGAAAACAACAGACATGGCTCACACTCTGTACACACCCTTAAAAGATGCCAGCTTGGTGATGTCATCCTCCAAATCCCCTGTGACTGTCAGAGCCTGTTTCACCTTCAGATTGGTCTCACTGAGAGAGAGAGAGACAGAGAGAGAGAAATAGAGACAGAGAGAGGGGGGTGTAGAGAGGGAGAGGAAGACATAGAGCATGCGAATAAGATTAATATAAAAGTTTCAAAGTTTCATAAGAAGGAGAAGGTTCTAACCCATCCAGCTCTGCTGTCTCGATGTAAACTAGGTTCAGAGGTTCACTGCTGGACAGCAAAAGTAGATCAGCCTGTACAGGACAGAGAGAGAATAAAATTAATGCAGTGTTCTTATGCAAATGTAAATGGGCGAGAGTGTGTGAGACTGTGTAAGAGTGTGTAAGAGTGTGTGAGGCTTCACCGTTACAAACTGATTATTCTCCAGCTTTATAATATCGCCCACTTGCACGTTCCTCCATTTCTCAGTCTTCAGCCTGTTAGGGGAAAGAGAATCAAATCTCAATACTAACTCAGAAACTGAACTTGTAAAGATTTAACATGGCCAAAAGTTTGTGGACATACAGTAGTGAAATCGGGAGAATACTAGTACTAGTATTAAATTCCGTCCTTCTATCCATCCATTCATTTCTTCGTTATTTTAGCTTCTACACTTATATAGTTGGCATCCATATGATAACACAGTATAATAAACAGACTATTTACTGGGATAACTGGACACACTACACACAGCTTCTAGAGTCATGGGCTAGACTCAGTAGTATCACTGCATAGCCAGAATGAAAGTATTTATAACACAATCAGTCGAATAAGTAGCCATCCTCAATTAACTTTAATCTTATAAAATGCAGAAGCAATCAGATGTAAAACAGGAACTCACTGCCCGTCGATGAGGACGTCCACCCTGCGGTTGTTCACATGTCTGTCGTTCTTGTGTCTGTTCTGCACAGAGAAAAAGCAAGAGGGAGTATAAGTTTGGGCAGAAAGTCTGTAAAAGATGCAGCAATATGCAAAAGTTTGGGGGTTTCATCTGCACAGTGTAAGCCAGTGTAAACAACGTTATATTCTTTTTAACTGTCTTGCTAATGAATTTAGTGTTTAGGGTTCATTCAAAGTTGTAGAGTTGCCGTTTTACCAGTTGTTTTTTCATCTTGAAATCCTACAAAGTGTCATTTGCCCGATGAATGTGATTAATTTAGACTTACTAGACAATTAATTAGATATACTTTGCTATTACCAGGTTGGACCCCTATGGCCATCAGAACTGCCTTCATTATTCAATGTGTAGATTCAACAAAGTGCTGGAAACATTCCTTATGAGATTTTGTTGGTTGCACATTCATGATGTGAATGTCCTGTTAAACCACATGCCAAAAGTGCATTCTTTATTATATTGAGATCTGGTTACTGTTGAGCCGTTTGAGTTCCAGTAAACTCAATAGATAGAGAAACCAGTTTAAGACGATTTGAGCTTTTTTTTGTGGAAAGTTTTCCTGCTGGAAGGAGCCATCAGACAATCATAAAGGGGTGCACATGGTCAGCAACAATACTCAGGTAGGATGTGGAGTTTAAACGCTGCTCAGTTGGTATTAAGAGGCTCAAAGTGTGCCAAGAAAAGCAGTAGCCTGAACAGTTTCCAGCTGTGGGCTATTGATCAACAAATCCTTTTCACCCAAATAAATACCCTCACTGGAGTCTTCCTCTTTTTTAACTATTCTATATAAACCCTATAGATGGTGCTGTGTGAAAAATCCCAGTAGATCAGACGTTTCTGAAATACCTCAGACCAGCCAGTCTAGCACCAACAACCATGCCATGTTTAAAGTTATTTGAATCCCCTTTCGGATGCTCGGTTCAATTTAGCATCTTGAACATGTTTACTTGCCTAAATGTACTGAGCACATGTGATTGGCTAATATTTGATTTAACCATTTAATTGGCTAGATCTTTTCATTAATGAGCAGCTTAGCAGGTGTACTTAATGCAGTGGCCTTTAAGTGCATATAAAGAATTGTTCTAAAATGCCCAATTAACATCTATAACGTTTGTTGAGTTTGCCAGTGCACCGATCCTGATATTATTAGATCAGGGTTTAATTATAATGAGAATCGCTCACAATGTCATCTGAACCATCTTTAACCAGTGTGATGGACAAAACCAGCAACAGAGGAACCACCGTGGTGAACCATGACAGAGATGAGATTGCTGGAATCACCTGCAACACACACACACACACACTTTGGATGTCACTCTATAATCCTTGTTTCTGCTTATTTAATCCTTAGTTTACCCTCTTCCCCTTCCAAAAAAGCTGCAATCATTCTACAGAGACCATTCTCAAGCTCCCAAAAAACTTACCACTATAGCCTAAAAATATTGAATTATTTTAATCAGAAATAAACAAAGTTCCTGTATTTTCTGATTAAATTTTAATAGCAAGCCTGGGTAATAATTATACAACAAATCTAAAGGTGGTTGAAGACTTTTGCACGATACAGTTTATTTTATAATCGGTAGCTGTAATTAACAGAGGAAGTTATAACTATTTATAATTTTTAAAACATTTAAAAAGATTTGTTAAATCTTCCTAGTTGACAGACACTAAGAACATCCCAATTAGAATGCCTCCCGCAGTGAAAAATAGAAAAATAATTTCACTGTCACTAACTACTAGGTATCTTGGTTTTTTCTTTTAGATTACTTTTTTTTCTTTTAATTACTTTACCTTGTATATTTGTGTCTTTATTACTTAAGTAACTTATCACTTGTGAGTCGCTTTGGATAAAAGCGTCAGCTAAATGTAATGTAATGTAAAGTAATGTAACGTCATGCAAAGTAATGTAATGTAACGTAATGTAATGTGAAAAAAATCTACAAAATGTGCTAAGCTGACCCTGGGAATCAAAGTTCATGATCCTGTCGAGCAGGAAGCTTAATCTGACCTGGAGGATAAAGAGGAAGACGAAGTAGGCATTAGCCAATCTCTGGAACTGCTCAAACAGGTTAAGAGGCAGGAAAGTGAAGATGTTATATTTGGAGGTCTTGATGGAGTTGTTCTGCAGGAGAGGAGAATCACATGCTAACATAAAAAAAACAAACGCTATCATGTGGTAATAAAAACATCCATGATCTGTACTTACAGCATATTTGAAGGAAAGATTAAATTCTCTGTCATTAGCTCTTAAGTGTCTTTCTTCTGAAAGAGAGGAAATGTAAAAAGTCACGAATGAGAGAAAGAATAGAAACTCAGAGAGGTTTATATTCACACAATAAATAAAGCATTGAATAAAATCTCATTTAAAAAGAACCAGCAGGAACGTTTCCTTGTTATTTCCTGTGATAGTTAAGAACATGTGAAATGTTTTGGAATCTTAAAAATGAGAAACTCAAAACCTACAATCCACTGCACAAACTTAGAGCTTGATGAAACAACACACTACTATTTAATCCTTTATTAAACCTAATGTTTACTACACTGCTCACATACATTAGGGGATATTTCATTATGAGTTAATAATGACAAAATAATTTAATTATACTACATTACCTAAATAACCAATCCCAAACTGAATGTGTCATGGAGTTTGTTTAATATATACAATACAGAGCAAAAGTCTTAGGCCTCCATTAGATGTGTTGCTTAAGCAATAGTATAAAAACCAACTCATCAAAGACTGGATCTACAATTTAACCATGGATTTGTAACTCCACATTATTTATAGCATTGTTTTATTTTAATCAATTGTATATTTAACATACATAATTATTTCCATGTGGTTTCCAACTGTGGCAGCTTGGCACTGGTATGATTTGAACCCTGGACCATCTGGTCCATAGTCCATTACCTTACCCTCTAGGCCACCAAAGTCCCTGTTGATGACAGAGAATTATGATCCTCTTTTCCACTAATTTTCATTCCAGTCTTCCAGTGATCTTTATCAAATCTTAGCCTGTTCACCCTGTTCCCTTACATGTTGCCAGTGCTCAGGGGTGTAAGGGGAGCTCACACTAATAGGCTACAGAAGCTGAAGAATTATTTCCAGTCTTTTAATACTGCAAACACATTTCCTGTATTTTCCAATTTGCTATTATAATAAAGAGGCAAATATGGTGTTATAGACTTTAGATATGGTCATTATACCTTTGTTAAAGCTGTAAAGCTAACAGTGGTCTAACACTTTTGCACATGCCTGTATATGTGTGATATGTAAATTTTAAAAGGGTAGTTGACCTTATTTTATTTATTTGGCTTTCTTTAACGTCGCTATCGGCATCAGTGGCCATGTAAGCGACACACACAAGGTTATATCCAAACA
>JAVSBV010009568.1:0-12613 GCA_033117975.1 Parotocinclus spilosoma
TCTTTAGTCTTGGTGATATTCAGTGCTAAGTTGTTAGCTGCACTCCACTCACCAAGTTTCAGGACCTCATCTCTGTAGGCCGTCTCGTCGCCCCCTGTTATCAGTCCCACCACCGTCGTGTCATCAGCGAATTTCACGATGATGTTTTCCGGGTGAGCAGGACTGCAGTCGGATGTGTAGAGTGAGTAGAGGAGTGGACTCAGCACACATCCGGTAGGGGGGAGCCAGTGCTGAGGATACGGACAGAGGAGAAATGACAACCCAGTTTCACCTGCTGGGGTCGGTTGATCAGAAAGTCATATGTGTATATGTATATGTATATATTCCATATGTGCAATAAGTGCTCTTAAATGTTAACATCCAGTGGCACATATTTCTTGGATAATACAGCTAATTAGATCAAAATAATTACCGCTGTGTGCTGGACAATGCCTGATCACTTATGTCTGGGGGTGTGAAAATGTTATTATCCTTATTATTTAGGTTATTAGTCTACTTAACTCATGTACTTTGCTACATGCATTAGCTGTTGTAGTAGAGCAGTTGTAATTACACAATGTAATTAAAAAGCATAAGTGTTAGCATACTGAATGCTAAACTACGTTTGGTTGACAATGCAGTCAACAATGCCTTATAAGCACCAATTTGATGGTGAGTCTTACTACTTACTACTTAGTATGTGGATATCATGTGCTGAATTATGCACATAACCTTGTGTGGATCATTGGACAGCTGCAGATTAGTATTTATTTGAGAATTAGTTTCTATATCTAGTGGAACGCTGTGATAGCTTTTCATAGCATCTTAGGCAGTCCTGAAGGCTTCTGAAATACTTGCTAGCATTTCAAATACAGCGATAAATATGTTGTACCTGTCACATAAAGGCAGTTTTTCAATTCCATAGATGTGATTGTGTGTAAGTGAAAAAGAGAGACAGAGAGTTAGCATACTAAGGAGGGACTGAATGAATCATGTTCATCTTTACAGTGAAATGATTTGGCTCAGTGTTGAGTAGTGCTGCAGTGGGTGATATGAAATAAGTCCAGTTTCTTGGCTATTTAGAAAATATGTTCTACAATTACAGAGTGTAGTTCATCTGCTTCTCTACATACTTTGTTAGTTCCCTTTGCTCTGTTCCCTGATTATCAGGACTCTCACAGATCAGGTACTAATTGAGAGATGGATCATTCTCAGGACTGCAGTGATGCTGATGTGGTGGTGGTGTGTTAATGCATGTTGTGCTGGTATGAGTGGATATGAATCATATTATCAGGGTCTCAATGCTATCACCATCAAGGACCGCTCACCTTTGCCCTTGATGGCCACGGCCTTCGAGTCTCTTCAGAGGGCACGCATCTTCACCAAATTAGACCTGCGAAATGCGTAAAACCTCATTCGAATCCGAAAGGGAGATGAATGGAAGACAGCCTTTATCACACCCATTGGTCACTACGAGTATCGGGTCATGCCCTTTGGCCTGATGAATGCCCCAGCCGTCTTCCAGCACTACATGAACAAGGTGCTCCGGGAGGCACTGAACCACTATTTAGGCCTGGCCGGTCCCCACCTCGAAGCGTCAGGTGCAGAGGTTCTTGGGCTTCGCTAACTTTTTTTGAAAGTTTATCCAGAGCTTCAGCTCCGTAGCTGCGCCCCTCATAGACCTGACCGGAAGGTTTCCTTCCGTTAGTCCAGCGAAGCCCAGGTCTCCTTTGGCCGGCTCCGATGCCTTCTCGCCAGCACTCCCGTCCTACGCCTGCCCGACCCTGAGGAGCCGTTCGTCGTGGAAGTGGATGCCTCCGAGGTAGTGGTGGGAGTGATTTTCTCCCAGAGACACCCTCCGGACAGGGGTATGCACCCATGCGTCTTCTTCTCCCACCGGCTGACTCCGGCCGAACGCCAGGCAGGCGCGCTGGTCACTCTCTTTTGGTTGGTTCCACTTCACTCTGTTGTATCGGCCAGGGTCCAAGAATGTGAAGGCAGACACCCTCTCACGCCTTTGGGAACATGACAATGCCCATGGCCAGATCTTGGCTCCCCTGCCCTTAGGGATAGTCAGGACGGTTACACGGGCTCAAGCAGCCAAGCCAGACCCGGGAGGCGGTCCTCCGGGCAGACTCTTTGTACCATCACCAGTGCGTGACCAGGTACTGCAGTGGGGGCACTCCTCTCAACTCGTTGCTCTCCCTGGGGGCACCTGGACCCTAGAGTTAATCAGGCGGCGCTTCTGGTGGCCCAAAATGGCCAATGACTGCAGAACATTTGTCAGCTCGTGCCGCGTCTGTGCCACAAACAAGAGTGGCCCCAGGGTCTGCTCCAGCCCCTCCCTGTTCCCTCACGACCCTGGTCACACTTGCCGATGGATTTCGTCACAGACGGGGTCCCCAGTTCGCCAGTCGTGTCTGGCAGGCCTTCTGCCGCACCATGGGAGCTACGGCCAGTTTCACCTCAGGTCATCACCCCAAGTCCAATGGACAATCTGAGCGGGTCATTCAGGACCTTCGGGCAAATGCTGAAGTGCCTGATGGCCGGCAGCCCCGCAACACCCTGCAACATTCGGCCCACAGCAAATCCCCCTTCGAGGTCCACTTCGGCTACCCTCCCAGACTTTTCCCTAAACAGGAACCTGACATTGAGGTTCCCTCAGTGTCACAACATGTGCGCCGTTGTCGCACGACCTGGCAGAGGGTCACTCAGCTTCTCAAAGCCTCCCAGAGGGTAGCCAAACAACAGGCAGACCGCAGGTGACAGTCCCACTTTCCGCCCCGGGTCAGCGGGTCCTTTCAACCAAGGACCTACCTGTCAGGGGCACTTCACACGAATAGCAACCAAGTTCATGGGCCCATTCAAGGTGGTTAGGCTTGTCAACCTGGTGTCATACAGGTTGGACCTCCCAGCCCGCATGAAGGTACACCAGACCTTCCATGTCTCACGGTTACGACCCTTTGCCTGCAGCAACCCCACACCGCCCCCGGGCCCACGGATTATCCAATAGCAGGCAGGTCCAGTGAAGTACCCAGTACCTGGGTACATACTGTACCTGTATGGCCCAGAGGAGCGCTCATGGGTCCCCGTCCGCCACAATCTGGATCCCACCCTGGAATTCCTGGAGAACGACTCAGTGCCAAGTTGTCATGTATTGTTCGCGTTCACGATAGTGCCGACGCTTTGTAACGTTCGCGCCTATCACGCTTTTAAGCTCACGCTCGCCTCCTGGCGTTTCGGAGCCACACTGCGTCGGCCGATTTGGGACGCGTCCCAAAGCTGCCTTCCTCCTGTACTCTCAGTGCTCTAATAAACTTACGCTCGCCCCCCAGCGCTCCGGAGGCACAGTGCATTGCCCAATTTAAGACGCGTCCCAAAGCAGCTTATTAATTTCTGGAGATTAAATTACCTTGGAGAGCCTTTTGCTGTACCTCCTTCGTTCTCCCTGGTTTTGTCCCCTACGTCACGTTAATCCCCATCCCCGCATCCTTGGGTCCTCTGTTCGTTCCATAACAAATGCTAGCTTCTTAAAAGTCTGCGACCAAGCAGGACAAGGAAGTGTTTCAATCTGGTGAAGACATTCCTAGAAACCCTTTCTGTGCTTGGGAGAGCATTACCCTGATGAAACAATACCAGCTGGTAATACCATCCCTACCAAGAAAGGCTACAAATGCGTCTGCAGGATGTCCACTGAGCACTGAGTTAAAGCGCTCACCATGAGGCCTCCACATTCAAACCTGACCATCGCTGGAACCTGGAGTCATCAGCAGTATTCCAGGTACAGACACTTATAGGATGGCTGCCAGTGACAGGACATGTAATGGGAGCCAAAACACCTCCAGGTCCAGGGTATGTTGTGAAGGTGCCACCAGTGTCTGGATGGTGGAGAATGAAACTGCAGGAGCTGCTCGTGCTTGTTGGTGGATCAAGCAATCCTTTTTGCTGGTGGTTTTTCTGTGATTGTGTGTAAGTGACAGTTTTTACGACCTCTTGTGGCAAGACAAAGGCCCTTTTTTTTGACACTCACAAGCTATCCTATCCTTCTTATCCTTCTTGAAATGGTTCTACTTCTTCATTGGAGTCCAGCTGTGTTTAATTGAACTGATTGGACATGATTAATAAAGGCACACACCTGTCTATATAAGAGCTCACAGTGCATGTTAATGCAAATAAGAATCATGAGGTCGACGGAACTGCCCGGGATGCTCAGAGACAGAATTGTGGCAAGGCTCAGATCTGGCCAAGGATACAAAACAAATTCTGCATCACTCAAAGTTCCTAAGAGAACAGTGGCCTCCATAATCCTTAAATGGAAGAATTTTGGATTGACCAGAACTCTTCCTAGACCTGGCCGTTCAGCCAAACTGTGCAATCGTAAAAGAAGAGCCTTGGTGAGAGGGGTAAAGAAGAACCCAAAGATCATGGCAAAGTGGCCAGAGTTTGCCAAAAAAACACATGAAAGACTCCCAGACTATGAGAAATAAAATTCTCTGGTCTGATGAGACAAAGATTGAACTTTTTGGTGTTAATTCAAAACGGTATGTGTGGACAAAACCAGGCACTGCTCATCACCTGCCCTATACAATCCCAAAAGTGAAACATGCTGGTGGCAACGTCATGCTGTGGGGGTGTTTTTCAGCTGCAGGGACAGGATGACTGGTTGCAACTGAAGGAAGGATGAATGCTGCCAAGTACAGACACATCCTGGAAGAAAACCTTTTCCAGAGTGCTCAGGACCCCAGACTGGGCCAAAGGTTCACCTTCCAACAAGACAATGATCCTAAGCACACAGCTAACATAGCAAAGGAGTGGCGTTGGAACAACTCTGTGACCATTCTTGACTGGCCCAGCCAGAGCCCTGACCTAAACCCAATTGAGCATCTCTTAGAAACCTGAAACTGGCTGTCTACCAACGTTCACCATCCAACCTGACGGAACTGTCTGTTTTTATCTGTCAAGATGGAATGTTGAGTGTACATTGAGAAATAAAATGAAATAACCATTTATATATCTACCTGGAACAACTGCATTTCTAAATGTTTTTTTGTCAATTAGTGTATAACATTCCGATAAAGTCATGACTAATATTGCTCTAAATGAATTAAAAGAGTTGGTCTGTTTGTCAATTCAAACATAGTATAAACACAGGAAGCACAGAGTTTTGTTTAGGATGAGGGTGGACATAGGAGTGCTGGGTGGCTTTCACTTGGGGTTTAGGTGCATTAGCTATGCACTCAATCAAAGGGAGTGGATATGTATAATACACCCTCAATGATACTCTTGAGGCCTGCTCCACTTATGTTTTCAGATCAGAAGCACTCTCAAAGAAGCAATGAGTCAGGTTTTATGTAATCCCAAACCCATGACAATAAGCCTTACTGTCTGACCATACTTTTAAAGTCAGGACTTGTTATCATGACTTTATAATTATATAAAAAATATTATACTACAATACTACTACATATCCCATGTTCCACCTAGTATATATATATATATATATATATATATTCTATTGACTCTTCTTATGACTAGATTTGAGAAGAGACAGATCAAAGTAACAGAAATATACAACATACCTAGAAATGTCATGTTAGAAATTTTAGCAGAGATGGCAGAGTCTGGAATATATCTTCAGACATGGCTTCTCTGGTTGTCCGGTCGGCTGTTACATAAGATCTCATGTTTGTGTAGAATGACTGAGACATAAATGTGACTATTTATTTTAAGCTGGCTTTGGGCCATAATACACAGTGTTTTGCAGTGGAGCGTGATCAATGCACTGTGAACTATGGACTAATGAAATGTATACACATTTTATTAGCGCTACAAAACTGTCCCTAAAACAAACATAGGTTCTGCTGGGCTGCTAAAACCCCCATCGAGTATCTACACCTCAGCCCACACACACACACACAAACACACAGACCATGAGAATACAGTGCAAATCTTTACTGGCAAACAGTAACATACATTATAGCTTTTTCT
This sequence comes from Parotocinclus spilosoma, assembly GCA_033117975.1. Taxonomy (NCBI): domain Eukaryota; kingdom Metazoa; phylum Chordata; class Actinopteri; order Siluriformes; family Loricariidae; genus Parotocinclus; species Parotocinclus spilosoma. The sequence continues at coordinate 5,968 of JAVSBV010009568.1, forward strand.
TTTCTCTTGGGTTTCTTTTATAGCTGTTTAACATTGTAAACATTTTGCTTAAACTCAAAATGAGCATTTAAATAAAAAAAAACATGGAAACTGTATTTTGGCAAACTTAGAATTGTATTTTTACAAGCACCTTAGAACAGACAAAGCTGACATATTCCCTTTGATGTTGAGAGGGGCATGGACCCCACATTGGAAACATAGGTCTATGTGATAGGCAGGCACAGTATACCAGCTACAAAAGCAATACAGATTCCTTTTGTTGTACAGATGCATATACAATATTGGCACATTAAAGAACATTCCTCATATTTTACTCACTCAAATACTCACATCTATATCTCAAGGAACTACTTATAGAAATGCTTTCACTTTTAATTTTTTTTTTACTATTGTAAATTGCTGCTGTAGGTCAATTGCCCGAGCGGAAAATGTCTCCTAAAAAGAATACAACACACTTTTGCAAGTCACACTGGCATCTGCTACAAGTGTCTGCTAGGCACTAACTAGTGTATGTAGATGTTATTCAGACTGGGATCAACTAGATTGAGAGACCCTAAGTATTCATGTACTGCCAGAAAGAACATGGCATGGACTCCCTGCCTTTCAGAAAATTGCACTAAAACAGCCCTGGTAATGAGGCAACAACCCTTGCAGACTCACTTAGACATTAACATATTAACAGAGCCCCTCTGTCCAATTCCTTTGAGTGTATGACTGCTGCAGTAAACCCATTTTATCACTCATCATGGTAACTTGTTTGGGCTTGGACAGCATCCAATCATGTGACGGGGTTTTATTCACAGAAAAAATGTGTGTGGCTTTTATGGAAAATACCAGCTGACTATTCTTTGTAGTATTGTATTTTATAATGTCTACACCAACTGGCAAGACTTACTCTAAAGTTGAGCTAGATTGGGAGATCTGTATCTTTGACCACATTACCTCAAGCCTCCTGTGAGTGCAATGGATGTCTTGTCCTTTCTGAGTCTGTGTGGGTTTACTCTGGTTTCCTCCAACAGACCAAATACATGCTTTAATTTACTTAAATTACATTTCCTCCTGGTTCTAATGCCCAGTGTGAGTTTCAGCAGGTCATTGTGAACAGACTACATGACTAAATGCAATAAGATTATAGCCAAGTGGTTGACTGAGTAGCTACACTGCGCACAAAAAATAGGTGAAATTGTATTATGCTATATTTCATTTTAAAATATCCCCTCATTTTTGTGAGCAGTAAATTTGTGTTATCCGTACTACTCTATCACAGTAATGGATGCTCAGTGCATAGCCTAGCATTCATGTCTAATCTGTACTGTATAGCAATCATGTGGGACTATGTTTGAATGTGTGGGAAAGCTGACAACTAAATGTAACATAGCTCTATGGCACGCACATACACACACACACACACACACACACACACACACACACACACTACTAGATTGGCCAATCTTATTATCAATTAATCAATCAATTAAGCTTTCCCCACAAGTAGTTAGGGAATTAGTAAATGGAAATGTTGCAGCCTTACACAACAGTTTAATAGTTTTTTAAAATTCTAATTATAAAAATTATAACATAAATAACTATTTTGCAATTGCCATTCCTTTCAAAATGTGTTATCGATTCAACCCTAGGTTTGGGTTGGGGCACTGCAGTCCCGGCAACACACCATATTTCTGTCCAGCACATTTGCAGTTGCCAATTAATGTCATTAAATGATTACCACAATAATAAAATGTTCCATAAAAAATAATTAATAGGCTTCAGGCACCCTGACCAGAATAAACACGCTTAAAATGGGGAAAAACATCTAGTAGCTATACATCAGTGAGTGTACACAGTGTTTATAAACACACTTGTACCCTGTCTAATTTGTGGTGGTGACTTTTTGTTGATAGATAGGGTACATGAGGACTTGCAAATGGAGAATCACAACAAATGGCTATACTAGACATAGCTAAAGTAAGCATTTAGTAAGCACATCTACAATGTCTGGAAAATGTTTGGACCATCTGTCTGTGAAATGAATTTCAACAGATAGTGGGTCATGCAGCAAGAAAGCGACAAGTTGTTCTACCATATAATGGTTAAGAAGTGTACAGTTATTATTTTGGATTGGCCAAGTCAATGCCCTTATATTAATTCAATAGAAATGTTAGGACAATTTCATGTCAGGAAACTCACAAACATTTGAACAGTTGAAGCTGTTCTGTATAGAGTACTGGGCTAAAATTAATATAAGCCAAATAATCAGTAGTGACAAACAGTTAACCAGAACATTAAAGGTATTGCTGCATAATGGTGTCACAGCAGATGGTAAAACATATTTTTGCCACTCATAGACATGTAACATTGGATAATTTTACTATTCGTGTCTTATTTGTTTAATTATTTTAAAAACATTTAAGCACCAATGTAGGTGCAAATCAAAGCTGCATTAAACACATTTTCATATGGATTGCATGTAGAAGTTAAGTCTATATATACTATGTAGTTACAAAAGCTATATTTAGATCATAGTCACAAATAAGTCATGGGTAAAGAGCCTGCCAGTGACCTCATCTCTCAACAACCCTTCCTAAGAAGTAAAAAATGAACCAGACACCACAAAATAACCCATCCCAACTTTGTTGCTATGGAAACACTTGTTCTTCAATCTATTTTAATTAAAGAGCCTGAGCTGCCACAAGCCATTTGGTGTTTGTGCCTGGTCCATGAAAGATCATGTTTACTTTGACTCAACATGCCGTACTGCTTTCTACCTCTCTAGTGATAATGTGTAACTGTGCATAGCCACAGAAAGTAAAGCTTGTGTCACTTTGGTTAAGAGTTCTTAAGTTTTATTGTATCTGATATAATAGCATCTTGTACAAATATATAGTGTTAAAACGTGCCAATGTAAATTTATAGGATATAGATAGGATAAGAATTTTCATACCCATTCCATATCCAATTCAGAGTTGTAGGGATGCAGAAAAGGCAGGATCCAACCCTAGACAGTGCACCAATCCATCATATGGCTTCCTCCCTGTTTTATGTCTATACCTAGGATATGGGTATTTTGGTTTTGGTAGGGTCTAGGAAGGAAATAGGCAAACTTGAAAAAAACAACAACATGAAGAAACACAATATGCCCACAGGCAGAATCCAGGACTATTGAACCAGGAGACTTTGGAGCTGAGAGGTGATAGCGCTAACCACTTTTGCAAACATTCCACCCTTAAAGGTGTCATAATATTGTAAACCAGCTGTCTGGACCAGCTGTCTACTACTGTTGACAATGACACTCATTCAAACACTGGCATCAGAGGAACGAGCTAAGTAACAACAAACTGTCAAATTGAATTCAATACCCTTGCAGATTAATTCTCATTAATTCAGGGAGAGTGGAACAGTGGAAACATTTGACCTCGCTCTATAAAAATAAGCCACAGAATTCTCTAGCATGACGCTAATTCAGACCGGGGTGTCCCGTTTTTGTCCTGGTAATTAAGACAGTAACAGAGAGGCTAATTGAAGTGATCCAAATTAATTAAATCACTCCCAAGTGAAGCCACTCTCAAATTGGCCTTTAATAGAAAGATATGTGCAAATGTGGTATTTACGTACTATGCAGTAAAATATCCTATTTACAGATATAGTTCTTTTGACACTGATTACATTGTAATGCGTAATAATAAATCAATGGAATAGACATTGCCTAGAGACATGTATGGGTTTGAGACCAGCCAAGTGATCATCTGTTCAACAGAGAAAATTGCATTAAGTGAAATTTTTGTTGTATGTTTTTGTATTACTGTACAACAATGCCCTGTCACAAGGAAGAAAACTGGCGAGAAACCTGGTTCGGAAAGGAAACAGATCCCCAGCTATCAGTTATGGACAATCAAACTACACTAAGTAAGAAGTTGTAACTACAGAAGGAAAACTGAATGGTAAAGTTTTTTAAAATATTATTCAGCACACAACATGATTTTAGGGTACTGGTGTAAGCATACCAAAGATCCACTCTTGCAGCACCATGGGATGATATGTGACCAATCCTTAGTTGGTGGAATTGTACCTGGCTTTTGGCTGACCAATTTATAATTAGGGTTACAGTTAAGCATGCTGGGTTGAATAGTAGATCCTCTGTTCCAGTGTGCTAAATCTAAACAAGCTCTGTACTCTTGGTGGTTTAATTGGCCAGTTACATAACCATTTTAATTAAGCTGGTGTGATTGTTAAGTTTTAATGTGATCTATTGTTAATGAGTAAACTAAAGACCTGTGAGAGTTTTGAGTGTGCTGGACCAGGAACCCAGAAGTCCTTGAGCAAAGATAAATAGATTTTCATAAGGAGTACCCAGAGAAATGAACAGAAAATGCATAGGAAATAGAAGACAGGAGATAAAGCACACACAAGCTTTAAAAGAATTATAGGATATGAAGAAGCAGAAATGCGGATTGCATTTCCAAATAATCACATTTATTCCCTGTTTTATGAAGGCAGGTGGCATTACAAACTGCACTTCTTTAACTATGGAATTGTTTAGCCAGAGGCAGCATTTCATCATCCTTACACACAAAGACACACACACACAAACCTATGTATGACCCCATACTTTAAGTATTATACCACCACAGTCACATAAAACACACATAAAAATTATTTACCGTACTTCAAAATCATAATGTAATAAATTTTCTTTTAAAAAATACATGCCTTGTTTTGTTCAATAGTGTCAGCAGAAGTCTCATTTAGTATGAAGGTTATGGGAAGCTGCTAGATTAAGCATTTCTTTGAAATCCAAGAAGCTTGTTATAAAAAGAAGCACTTCAGTCTAGCAGTCTGTTAAAGTACATTAAATGAACAGCTAAATGAACTCTGTACAAAAAAATTCACAACAGAGTAGCCCTGTAATTGAACAGACATTTTATTTTTCACTTTAGCGGGCAAAACATAAATAATCTCAAATATAACAATATGCCTAACAAAACTGAAAAAGGCCATTTTACTAAAGTGGCACACCCGTCAGAAGTGTATTTAAAATATATGCTTTTATGTACCCTTCTGTGTTAGTCTGAAAGCGCTTTCCGGACACAAACAAATATTCATCCACAGACATGGATATTAGTATGGAATGCCAATATGTTTTTCCTACTCCAAACCATGTGGCTTTCAACCTTTTTATAAACTGTGTTGCAGCAGCAGCCACAAGCAAATGTCATTGACCTCACATCTGCATAATGTGTACTAATAACAGGTCTATAGTGGAGGTGGGAGTAGGTCACATATGTATAAGTCCCAAGTTACTGTGGGAAGTAACTCAAGTGAAGTACCTGCTTTAAGTCAAGCAAGTTTTAAATCAAGTCATACAAAATGAATCATGGTTTGGGCTGGCATCAGCACTGGTGGTCGTACTGAGCTCCACATCATAGTACATATAGTGGTATCCTATGTTGGAGCAGTTTCAACAACTTCCGTTTCATGGACAATAATGCAAGGCCCCACCAAAGGAAAAAAATACCCGTTCTTGGGTTCAATCCCAGGGTGGAGTGGCCTGGGTCCTTTCTGTGTGGAGTCTGCATGTCCTCCCTGTGTCTACTTTGGTTTGCTCCGGGTACTCCGGTTTCTTTCCACAGTCCAAAGACATGGATGCTAGGTTAATTGGTGTCTATAAAGTGGCCCTTAGTGTTTGACTGTGTGTGCGTGACTGTGTGTGTGCCCTACAATGGATTGCCACCCTGTCTAGGGTTGTTCCTTCCCTTGCGCACAGAGTTGCCTGGTGAGCCTGTGTGGATTAAGCAGAAAATAATGTATGGATGGATTTTATATTGCAGTGATACATCGGCAACTCTGCTCTCTAAATATCGGCATCACCCATGACCACTACTATACTTCATTACAGATCCTATTCAATACAAAAGCTGAGATTATAAACACAACTGCAGGCCCAGTTGCTGTTAATGGGACATTTAGCCAAGAAAGATGAACATGCAGAATGAATCATACAGTAACATCATCAACCTTCTTCCATATAACATAATCTTTAGTCCTGGGTGCTGCTGCTGCTCTTCCACTGACTAAGACAAATTACTTCAGAATGACTTGAAAGATGCAATGAACTGAAACAACAGTCTGTGGTAAACAGCAATGTGGCAAATCCAGCAGGTTCAAGCAGTGCGCTTTCACTGGCATGTAATTAAGCACAAAAAAGATCAAGAAGAACCCAATTATTTTAGCATCAAACAGACTGGATAATTTCTTGCTTCTGATTATGGCGTTTCACAATACAGTGGTGTGAAAAAGTGTTTGTCCCCTTCCTCATTTCCTGTTTTTTTTGCATGCTTGTCACACTTAAGTGTTTCGGAACATCAAACCATTTTAAATAGTAGTCAAAGACAACACAAGTAAATACAAAATACAATTTGCAAATGAATGTGTTTATTATTAAGGGAGAAATAAAATCCAAACCTACGCGGTCCTGTCTGAAAAAGTGACTTCTTTGCAGACTCATCTTTGCAGAATTGTTCTAATTTGGACATTCTCCTTCTGGATATTTTGATAGACAGCAGAATTCATATTTCCATTTATCACAGCAAGTCTTCCAGGTCCTGACGCAGCAAAACAGCCCCAGACCATCACACTACCACCACCATAT
>JAVSBV010009577.1:0-12612 GCA_033117975.1 Parotocinclus spilosoma
GGAATTTAGTAAGAACTTGTTTTTTACAGTATTATGCTTCACATGCTGAGTACCTATACATTGTGTTGTAGATTGTTCATTGAAAAATAATTTAAGTTTTTCGAAACAAAGTTCGTAAGCAGCAGTAGTTCTTGTTTGTACGTTCCCTATACGTGTAAATCGCACAATAAAGGTTTAATTACATTAAACATGAAACAGACAACTCAGACAAAACTATTTTGGGTAGTGGTGGAAATGGAGCAATGTACAATGAGTATCTAATAAAACAATCAGCAGGTATGTATTTGGTGAGTTGCAATTTCAAGCTGCAAGACCAAACACTGACCATTTCAGAGGGACATGATGATTTCCGTAGGTACAAATCACCATGATCTTTGTACTGTATTTCCCCACATGTAAGCACAGAACTGAAACACTGCATGTTCTCTTGATTTTATAGACAAATACTACAGTGTGAAGATGGAGGGACTAAAGCCAATCATCCTCACTCCCAAGGGTGGACCTGAGAAGCAAAAACCAGCCAAAAGCTGGTTCAGATGCCCAGAGAAGAAGTAAGATGTAGATGTCACTAAACCATTTAGAGCTGGGTTAATGTCTCAATGTTCACATTTACATTACAGTGATTACTCAATATACCCGTTTTTAAGAAGCAAAAATCTTTATTATATCCACATAAAACAAAGCTGGGGAATGATCATAAACAATAACCACAGTCAGAAACAAGCACATAATCCAATGGCATCACCAAAGAAGTGGCACTAAAGTGAAGCTGCAGTCATCCTGTTCGAGTGTCAGATCCATCATGTTGTTTATCTGGCAAAACGTCCTCGCACTCCCATTACTCCTAATCCATCTGTAATGAGAAACAACTTTAACCATTGTGACATGGTCCATTGTGTGCTGTGTATATAAACTGTACCATGCTTTTTAATTACTTTTGTAACTTCAATACAAACTTTATGAAACTGCACATTTATCTTGGCATTCTGTGGTAATTGATTTTTAAAGTATAAATAATAAAGGCACCAGGTTGCTTACCCCTCTTAACAATGCCTCTGGTGGCCCGACCTCGATTCCAGTGTCTGCCTGATCCAGTCCTAGCTTTGGGAGGTTGAGTGCTGCTCGTGTCTGAGTAAAAGAACATAAGAATGAAATGAAGAAGTGTCAGAAGTCTTGTAGTACACAGTCAGTGAACCAGTGCTTCTAAATGTGTTAACATAGTGCCAAGTTTCCTTAAGTGGCAATGATGGACCCTCCAAATTGAAGGCACCAATTATGTCTTGCTCTGTATTTTGTACCCTTCCAGAATTGCCCAACTTGACCCACACCCTAATACATGTAGCAAGATTCTTCGTTTTTCCCCTGCATGTCTAAATGAGCAAGTCTCTTTCTGCATGCAATCTGGATTTAAGAGCCCACCTATTCATTCAACACATAAATGAGGAACAACACTGCTAGTATTTAAATAAACAAACAAAACAAAAAAAACTCTCAACATAAACTCTGCTCCTTCTTTACTGGAACTTGCTGAGGTAGAGCAGAAAAAGTGAAAGAATTTTTTTTTTTACAAGCGTATGGAACAAAGGCTTAGTGAAGAAAAACAAGTGCATGTGTCTTCAGCTGGTTTAAATAACAGATCATGAGAGATCATGAGAATGTTTGGGATGGAGTCTAGAGTCGGAGTCGCAGGTGACAAGAAAAATGATTCTTAATGGCTTTATCTTAACTATACTGCTCACAAAAATTAGGAGGAGATGCTTCAGAATAAAATATCCCATAAGGTTATGTAAGAGAAACATTGTCACTTATCAAAATGACTTCAGTCCATGTAGGTAAGTAACAAAAACGTTCTTCCACAAAACTGTATGTTCAGATTAACTGATTCAACTTCTAGGATTTAGTCACCTGGATTATTGAGCATGCATCAAGAGATTGTCCATCGATGCATTTTTGGCTTCTGTCAAACAAAATATCCCTCACTATCTACAAGTGTTACAGACTTCACCGATACAGAGTCGTAACTGTACGGTACTATATTTTCAATAACTATTGTGAAGTTCCATTCATGAAAAAAAAAGCAGTTGCATTAGAGATGCAGTGCCAATGGTTGCGTTCCATATATTTCCTCCCCATATACAGAATCCTAAAAATAAGACCAGACAGACATGTTCAGATTAAACAGCAGCAGCTCAACAGCAAAAATGTGCAATCTTCAGATGTACTAGACAGGCTAAATCTGCAGTCATTGTTCATGTGAGATATCAATAATGATGACTTGTTGAAAAATAATTGAATTGAAAAGCTTTTGGCTTTCAAGAGGTCTGTGAATTTCAGTTTCAATAAATAACTCATTTTGGGGTGTCACTATTTCAGACAAAGTTAATGACATGTGGACGTGTCTACAACGGAAACTACAAAATACTCCTGTAAGGTACCTCGGCTGAATGCAGTCAAACTAAATGCAAAATATTAAGATAACCTACAGCTTCCTGTTGATTTACCTGCAGAGCTAGATGATGGCTCTTGACTGGTAGATGGGAGACTGGCCTCATCTGAAGGCTGTGCTGGCTCCTCAGCCTCTGTCTGAGATGTGGGCTCCAGTGCCGCTTCTGCATTGCTTCTGAAAACGAGCACAATTCACCATCAGAATTGCACACATTTCATGTTTATTTTCAAAAGAAATACATGACATCTTGCAGCAAACCAGCCATTTTGTAAAGCTACCAATGTGGCAGAAAATATATTACTGTAAGCACTGCAAATCACTATTGTGCTGATACTCACTGATTCTCTATATGCAGGTGCATGTTGTCCATTTTATTAATGATATTCATAATATTGTATTCTCTTTAATCTAAGCTTTTTATTGCATTTTACTTTACGTATTAAATGTTGTACGCTTTAGATTCACACATAGGCCAATAAGAGAGAGGACTTTAGTTGCTTAGAAGTTACCCTGGATTCCTCTGTGATCATGGGACTATAGCATGCCTCACAAGTTGATATTTGTTGACTGTTCTTTGCTGAGAAACAGTGGTCTTGAAATTCCTACATATGTGCACAATAGGTCTTGATTGTAGACTGAAGTGGTCCAAAACACCTGACTGACCGATTTCACTTTTAAATTACCTTCTAAAAATAGAAGTTCACATACTTTTGCCACTTTGCCTTATAATGCTGGATAATCTATCAATAAATAAATGACCAATTATAATGATCAAATAACTAAAATATAAAAAGGTATAAAATGTTTGACTAGTGATGGGCTGATCAACATGTTTTTTTGTTTCTGATCCAATTCCAGTACACAACAGCCAATACAGAAGTTTTTATTTATTTATATTTTATTTTAAATGATTATTGTTGGTACTGTGTTTAAAGGTTACAAGATGCTGTCTTGCTTCTCCTTTAAAATTCTCCTTTAAAAAGACTTTGAAATTCTCCACACATATGACATTTCTGTTAAATCAACAGCTAATACTACACTGCTCACAAAAATTAGGGGATATTTCCTTTTGAAATATCCCAAAACATTTGTTAGCAGTATATTTGCTCACTCAGTTGCACACTGAAGTTGCCGTGTGCTCATGATACGAAATGGAATGGAAAATGGATCGAATAACGTCAATAGCGATATAGGATCGAACACATCAAGTTGGACATCCCTAAAAATTATGTAAATCAAAATGTAAAAGGCACAGTAAGCCTACACCTGTAAAATTTGCATGCTGAAATCAGGAGTGGTGAATCCATAGTGAGTCAGATACCACTCTCTTTATTTCTTGCCGAAGAATGTTTACCTGGTAGTTTAGTAAATCTCAGAACACTTTCAATACAGATATTGTATACTACTTTGGGGCAGTACGGTGGCTTGCTGGGTAGCATCGCTTGCCTCACAACAAGAAGGTCCCGGGTTCAATCCCAGGGTGGAGCCGCTTGGGTCCTTTCTGTGTGGAGTCTGCATGTCCTCCCCGTGTCTGCGTGGGTTTACTCCGGGTACTCCGGTTTCCACCCACAATCCAAAGACATGCGTGCTAGGTTAATTGGAGTCTTCAAATTGTCATTGACTTGCGTATGCAAAACACCCCAGCCGTGAAAACAGCTGCATGACGGTCCCAAGCCCGGATAAATGGGCAGAGGTGGAGAAAGCAATGGCAAACTACTCCCTTATCCTGTTGAAATACTTCATGGATCACATCGATAAAGGACAGAAATGTGTGGAGATCCATGATCCATTAACTGACCGAGAGTCGGCTGCGACTGTACGGTTAATCCCATCCCATCCCAATATTGTGTTTATAGAAATTTCATAAGAAAGAACTTCAGTAGACAACACGGAATATGAAGCTCTGATCTTTTACAATAGAGGAAAACTAAAATAACATTTCCATTTATAAAAACATTTGTAACCATATTGAAGTCTTGTATTCTGTGACCTGACTTCCGTTAAAGTTTACTTTCTTGATACCAGTTTGCTTTTAGCCACGTTCACATCAGTTTGTGTAATGAATCTACATATTACACCTACGTTTAACACAACCTACAGCTATAAATCACTGCATATTAGACAGGTGCCTCAAAGATTTAGAGATATCTTCAATTGATCAATTGGAGTGCCCTGAGAAGGACTGGTTTTTATCTTGTGCCATGAACTGCCAATTGGACACCAGCTCCACACAACCCTACATTTGACCAAGTGGATCTGAAAATGGACGAATAACAGAAACTCATTTTAACTTCAATTAATTACACGTGAGGGCAGAACGGTGGCTCGTGAGTAGCACCACTGCCTCACAGAAGGTTCTGGGTTCAATCCCAGATGAAGCAGACTGGGTCCTTTCTGTGTGGAGTCTGCATGTCCTCCCCGTGTCTGCGTGGGTTTACTCCAGGTACTCCACTTTCCTCCCACAGTCCAAAGAAATGCATGTTAGGTTAGTTGGTATCTCTAAAGTGGCCCTGAGTGTGTGACTGTGTATGTGTGTGTGCCCTACACGGCTGGTCTGTGACCCCTATATATATATATATATATTGACTTCCTAATAGTAGCGTCATGCTGAATTTACCTAATTAAAGGTCTAAAAAGGTCACATTTTAAACATGTGTAAACACATAAATTACCTGTTCTGGAAATTATTGGGGTTTTTTCCAAGTGAACTTATTCCCTCTTGGTTGTGTGCAGCCAGTGAGGTATGTTAAGTTATGTTCATATATGTTTGCCATCGTGTGCATTTATATTTTAATTCTACATTGTTGCTGATGATGTGCACTTGTATCTGAAGAACTACAGTGCTGTGTATTTCTTTGTTGGAGTGACATGTTTAACAGTTTGGGCTTCGGATGCTGTTTAAATGGTAGCATTCCACTCGTGTTTTCAGTGGTATCTATGATGCATTTACATATCTTTGGACATGGATTAGGTTGTTAGCACAGAATGAACACGCAAGTTTTAAGCTGAGACTTGAATGAGGCTAGGCAAAGATGTCACTGTGGTTCACACTGAAGAATTTGCCATCCATAGTGGCTAATTGGTGGATACAGACAACAAGCCAGTTCTAGGTGACCTGGGGGCCAAGAAAGAGTGTAGCAGTGGAACATCTTTCAAATATTGGAGGTATGCACTGCCTAATTCAAGGGTTGCCAGATCCTGTTATAGAAATAAGAAACAGGTCTATGGTAAAAGTCCAAAAGACCTGAAAGATTCATGCAATGAAAAATCTGATTATTCGGATAAAAACCAACTCTCTGTGATGAAGGGTGGTAAAATGTTACTTTAATTACAGAGCTGATGTGAGTGCTCAGAATTACCACCTTAACCCAGGCGGGGGTAAAAAATAACACGTACCGACCTTGCAACAGAATGACCTCCCACCAGGACATACGTGCTCCCTGTACTTTAAAGTAAGAAAAAGAAAGGAAGGAAGAAAATAGCTGTACAAAAGGCTGAATCCAGACCCCTAATGGCCAGCCAGAGGTGGCAGTGGCAAAGAAAACCACCCTTAGAAGCTTAAGCAAAGTCTTAAAGGGGGAATCCATCCTTTTTTGGCTGGGAACAGACAACAGGATCAAGTTCTTAAGAGTCCGTATCTAGTTAATACCATAATCGAGCCTTACTGAGTGAATCATCAGGACTGGACTGTAGATGTTTGAGAGTTGTGTCCAGACCTGCCAGAACTACATTTGTCTCTGTCAGCATGAACCTTTTGATCAGGGATGCACAACTTCTTCCCGTGGGCTTGAGTCCAATACAATTTGGTGATTCCCTGCTTTGTCAGTTCTAATAGATTTAGTAATAAATTAGTTGAATCGGGTGTGTTCATGCATGGAAATGAGCAAACTCTAGACTACCCAAGACTTTTCATCCCTGTCTTAGATTGTACTGCAATGTGCTCTTTGCGATATAACATTATTTCAACTCTCAAACCTTATACTTAGCGGTATATAAATTGTTTTGTTTGTCTTCTTGCTTGACATGTTTTGCAAGGCAAGGTGATAAGTTTTAAAGCACTCTAAATACCTAAAGTATTCTTTAGGTATTTATGAATTACTTGGTTTTTTCTGTAACTTAATACTTTTACATTTACTTACTACAAGAAAAAAATCTATACTTTTTACTCACTAACAAGTTAGTGTTAATGTATCTATTTTTTTATATACTGCATCTATTTATTTCTTTTTCTTTTTTTATTTGGGCAGTTCTAGTCAGGCACCTAATGAAGCGCCAATTAGTCCTAGTATAATACTGGGCGCGTTTTCTAAAAGTATTTTTTTGATTAAGTGATATAGTGCGGTCTGGTGAAACTGTAATTTGTTTGACTGCATTCATAATACTAGCATGCCTTGTTATGAGTGATTTAGCAACGTTTTAACAGAAAAATCCATAGTATTTTTAGTATATTTTGGTTCCGTGTACCCTCAGTGTCATGGATCTTTACTGCTTGCCCATAATAGGAGACAGCCTGTTTAAAAATTGTAGAAAGGCTTTAAAAATACATTTAGTATTATAGCAAAAAGTAAAGTAAATTTATTAACCTGCACATTTATATTTCAACTTTTACTTTAGTAGCTGTTTTTACCTAATTTTATCTAATGACTTGTGTACTCATGCCACCTCTGCATTTTGGTGATCAGAGCCATTGTTCATCGCGCAAAGTAGAAAACTTCTAATTAGCGTGCTCAGTCTCTGTATACAAACATTGGCAGTACAATGACACCGCCAAACTTTTTGACCGAGCTTTTTCATTTTCTCAATTTCTACCCAACTCTGGTCAACTCTAAGTGCTGGCATTGTGAAGTTGAAATTACACGGTGTAACAGCTTGTTACAGCATAGCCAAAGGCCACCCAGGTTTATACAATAAGACTGCTGAGTGCTGAGGCATGTCAAAACTCCAAGTTCTGTCAAAACATCAAGTTCATCTTGTGCAGTGCCAAATGTCAGCTTGAGTGGGGTGAAGCTCAACACCACTGAACTCCTTTAATGGGCAAAGACAAAGTTGTTCCCTGTTTGGGACACCAGTCCATGGCAGAGTCCTTGACTATACAACCTTCACATTGCAAAACTAGGCAGAGTTCAAATCCAAATCCTTAGAAACTGCAGTTTCGCCTACAGCATTGTCCAAAAGTCTTAGGCCACCATTAGATTTGTTGTATCAGCAATGGAATAATGATCCTCTAATGAAATATCCCAAAATGTTTGTGAGCAGTATATAATGTATTATCAATGATAGGGACCCAACATTTCCAAACTTGAATGTGTCAGTCCATAATATTTTTTTCCTCTGATCTCATGTTTTGTAAGTTTTATCATACCTTAATTTTTCCACCCTGTTCCCCGTCTGTAAAATTGTGGCTCCTTGGCTGCTTCCCTTCCAAAGAGACAATTTCTGATCAAGCTTTTTCTGATTGTAGAAGGATAAACTTGACATCCCAATGAATTTGCCAGATGCTGCTATTGCTCAAGCATATAGGAGGGTCACACTAAATACGTTAGTACTTAATTTAAGTTTATACTACATTACTGTAGCCTAGAGTAGCTGTTTTTTTCTAATTTTTAATAATAAATACACATTTCCCGTATATCATGGCTGCTGTCTAATAAAGGAAACGAAAAAAACTCATATATGGTCATTATTCCATTATCAAAACAATGGTATATTCAAACTAATAGTAATGGCAGCCTAAGACATTTGCACAGTACTCTAACTCTTACCTATGAGTCTTAACAACTGCCAGTTCTAGTAGATGGAAAATCTTTTGACACTGAACAGCATTTTGAAGCAGTTAAACATAATCTTGTATGCAGTTTAGCATAAAGTTGGGTTCGGGAAAACATATCTGGTCTTCACAGAATCCTCTATCTAATCCTTTAACTCTATGAACTGGAATGCTGTGTGCAAACCAGATTGTATCCACCAAACATCAATGCCTGATTTCATGGAACTAAATGGATGCAAAGTCTTGCAGTCATGAGTGAAACTTTAGTGGAAAGCCTTTCCAGTAGATTTATTGCAAAGAAACCAAGATCAACTCCACACAAATGCCCACTGTTTAGGAATGGCATTCTTAACAAGCACATATGGATGTGATGATTTGGGCATCCACATTTGGCCATGCCTCTTCTGAAGATCCATTTAATGTAGTACGATGTAAAATAAACTTATATTCCTGTGCCATTCGTTGTAGGCAGGATTTCATCCATAAACTGATGTGTTCTTATCTTTATTCTCTCTCACCTCTCAATTTGCCCAAGGCGTCCTAATGAGACTAACAAATTCCCAGAAGTTAAGCTCACTATACAACCATCTGGTTCCCACAGATCACTCAGTAACAGCATTTACAATCACACATTCCTTTCACATAAGAGTCAGCTTCATTTTAATGGGGGGATATAAGGCAATGTCATTCTTCTGCTTAAAAAAAAAAGCTGAAATTACCAACAAAAATCCTTCTTATAAAACTGACATCCAACATTTCCATCATATTTGAATGAATTTTATTAGTTATCGCTATTTTAGATATTTTAATTCCATCCATATTTTTACTTTTGACAAAGTCCATGTAGTCTGAACTTTATCAACTAGCTAATAATAGTCATATTCTGTTAAACCAATAGTACACAAACATTCGTTCATTCATTCCGCAAAGGCAGGAACAACCCTAGACGGGGGTCAATTTTTTATCGTAGGGCACACACACACACACACACACACACACACACAAACAGTCATACACTAGGGGCCACTTTTAAAGCACCAATTATGTCTTTGAACTGTGGGAGGAAACCCTGAGTACCCAGAGTACACCTACGCAGATACGGGGAGGACATGCAGACTCCACACAGAAAGGACGCAGGTCGCTTCACCCTGGGATTGAACCCAGGACCCGGGAGTAGGTATTAAAGGTGCTCCACACCATTAAAAAGTCTGGTCTTCTTCAGAAAGATCTGCCAGTGTGCGCTATCACTCAAAGTCAAAACACTCTACAGAGGAAAAAAAAACAATTGTACAGAGGCACGAAGCTGGAAAATGTCAGAAAAGCATTTTTAGTACCTGGGCATTCATCAATCCACAATAAGACACACTGACTATAAATTTAGTACTGTTGTTAAAATCTCCAGGAGTGAGCATCCTGTAGACTTCACACCAGGTGCACAAGAGAAGAGAGGACCTGCAGATACAACATGAAAATAAAATCTAAAAATGTTATACAGGTACAATACTTCTGCAGCAGCGTTCATTTGGTCAACAAATACTCTGATGAAAAATACCATTGCAATCTATATTTAACAAAGAAAACAAGACTAAAACAGAAAGTATTTAAAAACATGTAAAAACTAGAACTAAAAATTTACATTTTTTTACTTCTCACTTGACACATACTTTGAAAATGGGCACACATGTAATCCAGTCCAGTAGGTGCCGATCACACACCAATATGACATAACAACCGCCCCCAAAACTCAAATGAAGGATAAAAACAATTTAGGGAGAGTCCACAGGCAGTCAATTACATTACATTACATTACATATTATACACTGCGCACAAAAGTAGGGGATATTTCATTTTGAAACTTACATTTATTACATTTAGCAGACGCCCTTATCCAGAGCGACTTACAATTGACACAGTCTTACAATCCAAGCAATTGTGGGTTAAGGGTCTTGCTCAGGAACCCATCTGTGGTAGCTTGTCAGAGGTGGGATTTGAACCCTGGACCGTCTGGTCCATGGTCCAGTATCTTAACCACTAGGTCCCCACACCACAGAAACTTGAATTCAGTCTATGAGTGTGATTTCAGACACCTCCCAGAGTCTATAATGTTTCTTTATATTTCAATTGTTTAATTTCATTATTGATTATTATTATTGTATTACATTGCACTGGTTTATTCATGATTATAATCATTCATTACATATGAATATAGGCCCTCTGGAACCAGTAAAGTTCAGTAATAGATACCACAACCCTATTACAGTTAACATTATCATTAGACTAATGTCAGCTTATCTTGCCAGGTAGCTACGTACATCAGTTATCTTAACTTGAACTTTAGTTTAATTTTTATTATCATTGCTTGTACAGGAAATTATTGTTAGTTTACGTGCTCTACATTTTGTACAACTTGTTCTTCGTTTGGTACTGTCATTGTAAGTGTTTGTAAATAAACATGATGTGCATTGACCTCTTTATATAGTTTAACAGCAAAAGCATTACAGGCTTTTTGTTTAACATATCGTTGTTCTTGTAACCATTTTATTCCAGTCCAAACGATTTCTAAACAAAACACTGTTAAATCCCAATAAAGCCATATTATATGTACACACTGCACTGTTTTTTTAGACAAACCAGTACCATAGCCATAGTTTTGGACATATCTTGACAAATGCAGGTTTTCACAGCTCTGGCATAAGCAAGAAATAAAGTAAAATCAAATCAATTTGGAAAAAAAAAAAATCCCAAATATGTGGGGTTCTTTTCAGAAACAGAGTGCACTAAGTGACGTGGGTAACGGGTAACTCAAAGTGCATGCAGTGAACCAAGTAGCAGGAAGTCGTTTGAGGTAGAGCCTTAACTCAACTTTATTCCAACAACAAATTTTATGAATGGTCAAAATAGCTGTGATTTATTACAGTTTTCCTTGGGGCGAGCAGGTGGTTCCTCTGGGTGGGCAATTATAAGTGTGCAAATATGTGCCCCACAATGGACGCCAGCAGCTCTCCAGCGACTCACAGAACAGCTACAGTAAATATCATTGCTGCCCAGTAAGGGTTTGGGTCTTTATTAAATATAAGGGCTTACATATGTTTTTCAGGCTGGACTGTAAATGATTACTGTGTTCAATATAGATGTGACAACACAATGGTTTGTGTGTTATAAATTTACAATGTGTTTTTTCAGTCTGCTCTTGTTACATTCTCAATTGTGCCTGTTACGGGACAGAAAATAGATCGTATAGGACACATGTAAGCCTTATACATAACCAGCACCCAATATTAAACAATAAATTCATTTTTAAAAAATACAAAACCTAAAGTGGAACTTAATTTACACAAGCCCTGGAGAAGTCTGTGACAGGTGTCATTGGTTCCTCAGAGTTCCTGTCACTGCAGTGCTGTTCACTGCAACTGCAACTTTGAAATTTCCATGGAAAGTACAACTCCTCCAGAGCAGAATGTCATGAGCTGCCACAGAGAGCCAAGTGTCAGCCAAGCAATGTGAAAAATGCTAGTGCTTCATCTGTCAGAGGTGAAAAATGGCAAGACTGTCTCCAGGATGCTCATGCTTGTGGAGCCGAGCTCATTAATCTCCCTTGACTACATCTCATGCTGAGCCAGGGGTAAGTGGTCAATCTTAACCCAGTACACATGCAACAGGGCTGGGCTTCCTGCAAGTAGCAGGCCCCCATGTTCATAGTCCCATACTAGCAGGCCCCAAAGGATCTCGCTCCCCATGTCAAAGAAATGCCTGGCACTCACATTTCCCCTTAGATTCAAATCAAAAGTTCCATACAGAGTCCACGCCACAGGCTACAAGCTTCTGCTTTTTCATTTTTCATTCAAAACTAAAAACTGGAGAACATTAAGCCTTTCCAGGTATTCTTAGCATGAATCGAAACTGCAAACAGGCTTTGATCTAGATCCAGCAAAGTAACAAATGACTCCAATTTCAGGGTTTAAGGTTAAAGACACTCATATTTTATCACTTGTGCTGGTTTAGGTTTTAGACCAGCAAGGGAAGGGTGATGGGTCAGTACACATGAATTCAAGCAGTCTGTGCATTTGGTTTCTCTCTGGATGATTAGTGAGTATACATTATTAAGTACATCTTGCTTGTACGGGGTACCCCCCCCCTTTGTGCCTTCAGAACTGCCTTCATTGTTCATGGATTTAACAAGGTGCTGGAAAATTTCTGCAGAAATTTAGATCCATATTACATTTATAAAAATACATATTTGAGAAAAGATCTGTTTAAAGTCTTTATTGTACGTTTTATATCTATTTTATAGATATAAAACATAAAAAATAAATTGGGCTTGTACTACAGTATTAAATTAACAAATTAATAACAGTTAAATTAGTAATAGAAAAATTAAAAATGAACAAAATTTTAAAAC
>JAVSBV010009588.1:0-12611 GCA_033117975.1 Parotocinclus spilosoma
GTAGTTCTTGTTTGTACGTTCGCTATACGTGTAAATCGTACAATAAAGGTTTAATAAACATTTAATATGTTACATAGGACGTCCCATCTTGTAACATAGGGCATGTTCGTTTAATCGGACCAGCCGGTTATTAGGACCAAAATGATCACGTCTTGATGTGGTCCCATTAACCGACTCTATTTGATTGTTGTTATTTGCTTTTTGTCTCCATTTTAGCTTCTGTGTGTTTAATCAAAGTGTTTAATTAAGCCTGCCCAGGGAGTTTGGGTCGTATTTTGAGCCTTTGTTTCGTCCTCATCACATCATCCTCAGCTTGTTTATTCGGTGCTGTGGGTCTAGCTGTTTGTAAAGCTGCCTTGAGACAATACTCAATTACAAAAAGCTCTACATAACTAAACCTGACTTTGATTTTGTTTTTGTTTTTTAACCGTGAGCTTTAGCTGATCCCCTGATGTCGCAACAGCGAAAATTGTATTGGAGTGAAACCTGAGGAGCAGACTCTTCTCCAAACACCCATGATCCATTTAATATCTGAAAATTGTATGGTTAATAAAGTGCTGCTCTTGACAGCTGTGCTATTTCAAACCTCCATCACACTCAATCCCATACTTCTATCTCACACACACACACACACACACACACACACGGGCGCGCACATACGTCTTTCTTTCATGCGTCCCTTTTATTGTAATTTTTTTGAAGGTCAGTGTGTGTGGGAGTGTTTGGGTCTCATCTGCAGCGTCTGAAGTGTTTTTCTTCAAACGCGCTAAAAGCCAGGCTCGCTCGTGTGATGGCACTCAAGTCTTCTGATCGTATTGAACTTTCAAAAGTTCGCCCAAATGAAAATGGTACCTTGTGCAACTTTTCAATAAAAGTCCGGCCGTAACAGGATTTATTTATTTATTAGTTTGTTTGTTTGTTTATTGCTTTTTGGATTAAGGTCCAATTTATTTTTCGCACCATATGCAGGGTTGGATATGATTTTCTTTTTTCTTTTTTTGCAGAGGCCGCCTCTCTGTATGCCAAGCCAAACTTTGAAAACATCACGTTGGAAAAAGTCTAGAGAATTTCGGTACACTTAAGTAAACACAGACAGTAGAACTGTCTATCTGGCGCTAACCAGCTCTAAATGAAATCTGAGAAAACAAATGATAGTGGTGATGCTTTCTGATTTTATCTGAGGGAGTGCATGCTGCAGAGCACCCAGTGCATACCAAATTAAGCTCCGGATAACCCCTGGAACCCTGAACGGGATAAAAAAAAAAACCAGGAAAAAGTGCAAGGACACAAGGTGAAGCAAATGGGCCAATCAGAAACCTGTATTATACTAACATTATTGAAAGTGGGAGGGATTTGAACGTGCTGGACCGTGGTAGGCTCTTTCCCATGAGAAATCCTTGAAGTAGACTCCAGTTGTTTGCATGTTCTCTATCAGGACCATCCACCATACTGTTTGTCTGTAGCTCGCGTATCGTAGGGCCATAATACTCTGAACTGGGGCAGGAGAACCGGAATGGGGCTCCTGGGGGCTGGTTCAGAATCTGGAATCTGGACAACAATGTTATTATGGGATAATAATTTTTGTGAGCAATATTAATTGGCTTAGCATTGTTAGGTTACAAACCAAGACGCTCTGGTTCGTGTCAGGCCTCTGGCGAGGTCAGGGCCGTCGGTCGGATTGTGCATATGGTTCTGAGGGGTGACGTGGGTCTACCTACGTTGCGGATCAGTTCCCAAACGCTGGCTCGATCACATCTGGAGTAACGCAGTGCGGCCCTGGTTCAGACTTTCATTTAATTTAATTTAATCATCTCATTTAAATCCTGCCTGCCGTTCAGTCTGTCTGTTTGTCTTCAGTTCCTGAGAATATTATTGACAAAGGTCTGTTCTTATATTCTAAAACGTCTCGTCTGCTTGCGGTGAATCGTTTTCGTCCAGCAGCAGAAGCTTTTTTTTTTTTTTTTTTTTTTTTTTTTTTATCTCCAGGTTCCAGCAGGATGATCATGTCAAACATTTCTGTAGGTGCCTGCATGGCAGCGAGCCTGCTGGACATGTTTTCTGGCACCTGTGACGGTTTTGCCATCTGGATGGAGTCACAGAGAGGAATATAAAAATACTGACACCATGCAAGCTAGAAATATTTAAACTCCAGAGAGAGGACGGATCCAAACTCCAGAGCCAAACTCCCACTGTTTTGACCCGTTTAATGCTAAACCATTCAGAAAGCAAAACTGGCGCGGCCAATATGTTATTTTAAGTCGTGTTTGAAAAGGTTACTTTATAAATATTTGAACATTAGGTAATGGATAGCATGCGCTTCAATGAGCGTCTCTTGGGCTTGGGTTATGAGGCTGGGCTCAGACTGGGCATGCATCGTCCAGGTCTGGTGATGCACCAAGGATTGGACCGTGTTGGGGGTACCTGTACCTAACTAATTTTTAAAAATGATCTGTAGTGATTAAAAGAGGGGAGCAGAGACGCAGAGCTTCTTTGTAAGATTTACTTTGTGGCAATGATGGAAGATGAAGATCTTCTCTCTTACCGTAAAGCAATTATCCTGCAAAGAAAGAACTGTCACACAGTCCAGAGCTCAGTTTCTCACACACACACACACACACACACTGTGTACTCTGAGGATGAAGCTGGTATACGTCAGAGCTCAGCATCGTAAAGCTCAAAGAAGTGTGACAGCCCTCAAGAGTGCAAGTGTGCGCGCTTGTGATGCCTGCTCATCAAAACTCAAGCAGACAGACAGAGAAAGAGCATCATGTACAACATCCAGAGCAATTAAAATAATCCACACCTCCTTAGAAGTAAAACTCCAACATTCAAAAGGTTTCTAAATTCAACACGAGCACGAATAAATACTTCCTAAGTGACCCTTTTTTTTTTCTTCTTTTTTTTTAAGTCCTGATCATCATAAACAAGTACAATCCCAACGCTAAACACCTAAAAAATACAAATAAAAAATAATAATACGGCAGCACACTTAAAAAGGTATTTTAAAAAATGACAAAACTGAGGAATCCTTGCAAAACCGGCTCTGTTCAGACACAACAGCCTGGCGCGTGGTTGCCAGGTCCCTATATTCCCTGCATATTAGGCCTATTTATTTGCTGCAATCGCAGATTGAGCTATAGTTTGGCGTTCAGGCCGGTGCGTCCGAACGTGTTTATTCTGCGAGTAGAGAGTTGATTCTGGAGGTTCTGGCAGGTATTTATTTCCCCCCACTGTGGCTGGGTGAGCTTTTCTATCGTGCTTTACCCCGAGCTATAAATTAAACTCCTGCTCTTGTTCCCTGGAGTGCAAAACAAGGGACTGTATGACCTCGAGGCATTACTGCACCCAAATTTAGTCCGGGCGCTCTATTCTTAGAGGTTCTGCACCGTTTGTTGATTTATTACCGTCCGCTGCGTAGCTATTGATTTGCTGAAGCTATTTGTATGGGTGAAAATGAAAGATAAGAGAGAAAAAAGATTCAAATATAGTGTAATAAGAGGGGAAAGGTGTTATAACCTGACAGAGGTGGAGGACGTTGTATGGAAAACGGGGTGAATTTATTCTTCCAGATTGCATTGATACTGTGAAACGAGCCAAGGTCTAGTCCCTCAAACTTTCCAACCCATTCCTCTAGACCCCAGCCCCAAATTACCCCTCTGTATGGAACCCAGACAAAAGACAATTTAGACCCAGTTATGGCCCAGTAATGCCAATGGCAAGTGTATTATGGATAAAGGATCATTCTGGTTGTGTATTGGTTGGCTGATTGGGTTAATTGCCGTAATTCCACAGGAAATGCAAGTGCAGCTCCGAACTGGACACAGACAGGTTATCTCCCTGTCTGACCTCCCCTCCCTCAGACATAGCCAGTCATGCCAATATGAGACCCATCCTGTTTCCTGTCTCTCCGCACTGCACGCCGGTGAAGCTCCAAATCTATAAGTGCTCGTCTCTAAACAAGAAGCTCGGCACAGCAGGAGCCATTTGTGCCTGAATAAAATATCACAGGCGAATAAAACGGCTTTTTCGGGTCACGGCCTCCATTCGTTTCTCCCGCAGTAATGCAGATTCCTTGAGTTTACCCCTTTCCTCTGTTATTAAGAGTTTAAACTCTGGCATTCATGAATTCTTAATTGAAGGAAGCCTGCATGGATTTTAGAGATCATTCCGAAACGGTCTGCTTCTCGTCCTAAAAGCTTTAGGAATCGAGATTGAAATCTCGTTATTATTTATTCATGCCAGATCCGATTCGGCGTGGAACGCAGCCTCGGCGTGTGATTCAGTTCTGCTTTGAACACACTTATCCTCTTCCTCGTGGGGCTCAACCGTGGAAGTCGTGTCACATAACACATTTTCTCTCAGAGCTGATGTTCTTCCGGCCCGGCGTCGCTCTGATTGTCTTCAACATCGGAGGCAGATCCCACCAGAGTGCAGGAACTCCCTCCATCGGTTGGACATTAGGAGACGATGTGCCGCCAAGGACCTCCCACTAAGGACTCATTTTATAATCTATTTTGTTTTATAATTTAGTTCATTTTTCTATTACTTATTTAACTTTTACTATTAATTTGTTATTTATTTATTGACCTGTTTTTTTTTTTAATATACTTTGGTGTTTATTTAATTAACATCTAGGCCACCCATGCAGGTCGGGTCCCCTGTTGAGTCTTGGTCCTCCCAAGGTTTCTTCCTACCATTTTAGGGAGCTTTTCCTTGCCACTGTCACCCTCGGCTTGCTCAACTTGAGATTAGCTTGACAGTGCTCCATTGTAAAAGGCGCTATATAAATAAATTTGAATTGAAATGAATTGAACATAACACAGGCAAGTTTTTTCTCTCTGGCTCTGTTCCAGCCTACCTTACCACCCAGAGCAGAACCAAAATTTCCACCAACATGGAGTATAAAAAGTACAATGGCAGCAGTAGAAAGCAAAAGTGTTTTATTTGATCACACTGAACTATACATCTATTTTAATCATCGGTTTTATTTTGACACTTTTATCTCATTTGAAGTCCCATCCCCTGTTTTAATTGTAGAAATGAAAAATTTGTGTGTGTGTGTGTGTGTGTGTGTGTGTGTGTGTTGGGGGATTGTGAGCGTTCACAAACCATCTGTTAAAAACTTAAATCTTAGAAAGTCTGATTCTAGGTTTGCATATATAGTCATTTTTATAAAAGAACCCGAGAGGTAGAGAAGTACAGATCGGTTCAGATTAAACACAAGATAAAGAAATAAAGATGATTCGATTCCATTCCATTTACGATCCGATCTGGTTACACTTCTACTTATTTAACTTTCCTGTGCTTTTGACTCGAACTCGCTTGCGTTTTACCTTTCAGTTGTAATTTTAGAAATTGTAATCAGCTACCCGCTGCCCCCTGCTGGTAACTTCAACAACAATTACTAGAAACGATTTTATTTAACTTGGTTTCATTCTTACCTGCGTCATCTAAGCCGCTCCCTTTTTGACTCTTGGTCATTGCGGTTTCTTGCTTGTACTGTTTAGTGTTAATAATAGTGTTTTCTCACAGTCGCCCTAGGCTTACTCAATTTGGGATTGGCCGTAGATATCAGGAGATCGTCGAAATTGTAAAGCTGCTTTGACGCAGTGCTTCTATATTTAAAAAAAGGCTATAGGAATAAATTTGCCTCGACTTGCCTCGACTTTCTCGAGCCCAATGGGCCTGTTTGCATGTTTTCTCTGTGCTTGTGGTGATTTTCTCTGGGCGCTCCACTTTCCTTCCGCGTTCCAAAAGACGCGTTCGATCAACTGGCGTCTCTGAAGTCTTTGGCGAGGAATTAAAGTGGAAATTGGTGCAAACGAGCGCCACGTCTGTTCCTCGGTCCAGTTCTTGTCCGTCACTGGTTACTTCATACTAGGGCTGTTAAGGCACCCAAGCAAAGCATCTTCTGGCCATTCTTTGTTTTACTTTTAGTAATTTATCAGACACCCTCACCCAGAGCGACTCACAACTGGTACGATTTTATAATCCGAGCCATTGGGGGTTAAAGATCTTGCTCAAGGACTGAATGAGGAAAGCAGAAGAAGTGAGCTATGTACCCTGGTCCTTATTTTCCACAGTCCTGTATCTAAACCACTAAAGTGTGAAGAACTGGTGGCCTGTCCGGAGCCTCTACCTGTTCCAGCTATCCCGTTATCTAGAGCAAAGATCATTTCTTCTATTTAGTTGTAACTTCTGTATAAACCCAGGACCATTTGTGGTTCATGAAAAATCTGGTTTACCGTGAACAGAACAAATATTTATCAATATACAACATTTCTGTACATTTCTGTCGTCTGTCCGTGTCAGGCAGCTTTGATGTGACATCAGACTACTCGTGTCATTACCCACAGCTGAGGTAACAGGTTCGTCTGTGCGTTCTTAACGTCTGTTACTCGTTAAATCCGTCCGCAGAGCAGTTCAGACTGAGCCCGTGTAGAAAGCTCTGTCGAAAATGTTCGATATTCCATCAAAGGTGCTTCCGACCCCTCCTTGCTGCAGCAGGTTCTTAAAATACACACACTGAGTCACTGCAAAGGCGAGGTGTGTGTCCGGTTCTGCTTGTCGCCTCCGCACAGGAACACACACACACACACACACACACACACACACACACACACAGGTTTCCAACATTAGTCAGTGCAGACCACAAGCCCTTCAGCAACCATTATCCATCGGACCTTACTGTCCCCATCTGACATGTCCGAAAACATCTGCTGTCTGTCCTAAGGCTCAGTCACAAACACGGACACTTTAGGGTCAGGCATCGCCCTTTTCTTCTGAACCTCCAGAAATTTTCTATCCCTATTTGATCTTTTTTGGTCTCTCTTGGTCTTAGTCTGTCCCTGACCAAGTCCATAAATGTCTCGGGGTTAGGGTTAGAAAAAAAGCTAGTAGTCCATTAGTTGGTCCAAAATGGTATCATTTTGTCTTGATCCAAACATGATGTCCACTCTACAAATCCATTGACAAAGTCCTTTACTGGGTTAAAACGTCTCTTAGACAAAAGCCCTTCAATTTCTTTTAAATAAATTTGGTGTCCACTCTGTGTGTGTGGTTTTGACCTCTAATAGTGTCCATTCTATTTCCTTCATATCTTCTGGGGCAGGGTCTCTCACTGTCCCATACTGGATCCGAAATTGGTGACTTCGCTGAAGGTCCACAAATACTAGCCATCATATTTTCTGTATTTAAATCAAAGCCTTCGCTGATGTGGTCCAAAATTGTGGCCCCATTTGCATTTGCAGAAAAGCCTGGTCCAAAATTGGCATTCATTTCTCTTCTTTTGCTTCGTTCAAAGCACTGTTTAAAAAAAAAAAACCCAAAAAACCCTGAGCCTGTCTGACGGGTTCCTTTTAAGAGAATCTCTTGAAAACGTTATAGGTCATTCTCAAAGGCAGAGATCACACCCACGTTTGTTCTTCTCATACTTTGTGAAAAACATTCAGTGTTACTCACCAAAATGGCTTGTTCTGTTCTGTGTCCGAGAAAGAGCCCCGTAATCTTCACATAAAAGCTGCAGAAGATCTCTCGAGCACCCCCATTAGCCAAAAAGTGCACTCAAATCTTGCAAGATTGGTCTCCCATCTTGAAAGGATCGGAAAATGGGGGCCACACACTTTCTCTTTTTGCGAACTTTTAAAAAGCGTTCTTCGGCTTCCAGCATGGGATCCAAAAAAAGGGATCTGCTTGAGCCCTTCAGCACTTCAAAGCCTCGTGCACGCCCACGGCGGAGAGCCGCCGGTTGATGTTGCGGTAGCGGCACCGCATCAAGTCCCAGTAGGTGGAGCGCAGGTCGCGGTTGAAGAAGGCGTAAATGAAGGGGTTGACGAGCGAGTTGGCGTAGCCGAACCATAGCAGCGTCCTCTCGATCCAGATGGGGATGCAGCTGCACTCGACGCCGCAGATGAACGGCCTCGCCGTGGACAGGATGAAGAACGGCAGCCAGCAGATGAAAAAGACGCCCAGGATGACGCCCAGGGTGGTGGCGGCCTTCTGCTCGCGCCTGAAGATGGACATGTTGTGCCGCTCGGGGCTGAGGAGCCGCGACAGGGCCACGCACTCCTCGCCCACCTGGTGCTGCTGCGCCTTCAGCCCCTGCATCCGGACCGACTCGAAGCGGTGCTTGGCGCCGCTCTTCCTGGCCGCTTTGAAGATCTTGTAGTACATGAAGAGCATGACGATCATGGGGATGTAGAAGGCCACGGCGGTGGAGTAGATGGTGTAGCCGAAGTCCTGGCTGATCAGACACACCCCTTCCTCGTTGACGTTCTTGGCCCAGCCGCAGAACGGCGGGAGAGTGATGGACGCCGACACTAACCACACGCCGAAGATCATCTTGGCCATGAGCTGGCCGTTCTGCCGGGCCGGGTACGTCAGAGGCCGCGTGATTCCCAGGTACCTGCAGGAAAAACACGGCAGAAAATAAGGACAACGTGCTGCAAAGGCAACCGATGCCAGCTCTGCAGATCAGGAGTCTGAGATCTTTTCTTATGGTATAAGTATAAAATAAATATGGCCTCAATTGATGAAATCAGTGGTTTTCAACCTTTGGACATGGTCCAGTAGGGGGCCTCAGTGAGCGATGACTTTAGTGTATAAGTGTTACATGTCTATGAATTCAGCAGAAGCTGAACTAGACAAATCTAAGTATGTACCTTATAAATATAATACAGCATCAGATAAAAGAAGCATAACTCGCATATCAAAGCCACCCGATACACAGTGTATGCCTGTAGCAGATGCTTGTTTTGTCGGTCATGTGTGGTTTTTGTGGTCACACTCGTGTCCAGGTTCCACAGTAAGGATCCCTGATGCTGATCTGAGTCGATCTGTAACTCGATCTGTCCAATTCAATCAGTTTCACTCCCAACCTTTTCTCTCTCTGCTTTATTGTTCTTCACTTATTCCGGTGCTTTATGCTGCATTAGTACTAACTGAGTATTAAAGGCGCGCTCGCTCGTGCACTCGGTACTCGTTGTGCCAAGAATAGTGAAAAACAAATGCTCTGGTTTATTTTCATGTAATCAATGTAGGATTTCGACCAAATCAAGACCAAAGGCTGGGAAGGTGCTTATTTTGTACAAATGTGTTTGTGCCACTTTTGTGCCCTTTATTTTGCCATTACGATATAATTAATGATATTACATTTGATATATAATAATGAAAGGCTATCGTTGTTGTTATGGTAACTGCACTTCATTTGAATCCAGTCCATTATATCCGGACAGCCCAGTGGCTTCGTCCAATATCGTCTGGCCTGCAGTAAATCTTTGTGGACTGGATCAAGAGCAGTCACGCAGGCATGATCCGAACTGCTCCGCTCGGTCCCGTCCGTCATCCTGACAGGCCGGACAGGATAAAAGAACGTGCGCCTCTCGGCGTGTGATTTAAAAACCTCATGCACCAGTTAGCGCTAATTACAGCTCCCACCATAAGAGCGTCTCACATGGGTTAGCAATTATCACTGAGAGAGAAAATACCGGTGCGAGGCTGACACGGACCGTACACCTACTACCAAAGAATCCACGAATAGCATCGTTTGATTTAATGACTAATCATAAAATAATAAATAATATCTCAAATAATTAAACATGTAATCATGTTATTTAATATTATACCATTATTCGCTTCATTTATTCATTATTTTACGCTTATTTCACACGGGGTCGCGGGCCAGCCGGTGCCCCAACTCCGGGCGCAAGGGCAGGAACAACCCTGGACGGGGCGACAATCCTTCACAGGGCACACAGTCACACACCAAGGGTCACTTTTAGAGACACCAATTAACCTAACACGCATGTGTTTGGACTGTGGGAGGAAACCGAAGTACCCTGAGTAAACCCACACAGACATGGGGAGGACCCAGATCGAACCCGGGACCGTCTTGCTGTGAGGCAGGGGTGCCCCCCACCGAGCCCCCGTGCTGCCGCCCATTATTTACTTATATTATAAACAGTACATACAATAGCACCCGTTAGCTGCTAGTATGTTTATTTAGAAATTGCACAAAGCTAGCTTGGATATCCCCTTACAGGGCTACCCAGCCGGTTCTCTGATAAGTCGTGTACCTTTTAGTCATTATTGAAATATTTTCCATTGTTGTTGTCGCCGTACTGTCGTGCTTTCCACACTGCGTTACGCAAGCCGTAGCTCCGGCGCGTGCGCGTTTCGCTTCGCTGGCGGGAAGTTTGCCATCGGAGAGTCTATAGTGAAACGGACTATTTTTAGCTTTGAAAAGCCGGCACCTCATTCATGTGTAAGAGCGCTGAAGTGGCTAATTGCTGTCGGTGCATTAGCCGGCACCTGCTCTATTGAGTCTCTATTGACTCTGCTTGATAAACACATCAATAGCTCTCCATTAGAGACGGGGCCATTAATTAAGCCCATATTCTGCCGCGCTAATATCGCTGTGTTCATATAAATACCAGCTGTCGGTCACGGGTTGGGGGGTTGGGGGGTGGGGGGGTCCCTGTACATTACTGTGATATAATAGCCCATGAAGGTTTCGATCCCAATCCGATCCGTCCTGACGTATGCCACCTCAGAGCCTGGATGATCTCTCAGGAGTTTGTTTCGATTTTTATTCATTTGTTTATTAAATTCGTTAGATTAGATTTAGACCGGGAATCGGTTCAGTGGGTTGGTTTGCTGGGCAGCAAAAAGCTTTTGTTGGATTATAATGAGAGGAGTACCTCGATTCGAAGGCTTGAACGAGAATCGAAAAAGACGAGAACTGACCGAATTTTCCCATCATGTAAACTGAACGAACCAGTTCAAGATTCCCAAACTGTATCGTATTGGATACAGAATTGTAACTGTAATACGTAATTGGATCGTTTAGTGCAGGAGCTTCCTGATTTATGGTGGGGAAATGCCTAGATAAATTAATCAGAAGTAAAACATCAATAACCGATAATATAATCTATACTGTATCAGGGCGGGACTTACATTGACTTAAAGTTGGTCAAAATCAATAAAGCACAAAGCTTTATTTTCTAATCAAGTGTTCTCATCTTATTTAGTAATGAAGTTTAAAGTTGCATTTTGTGAACACCAGAGGGCGCAACCATGGGCATAACCCATTCTCAATGAGACTCCACCTATTCAGTTTGAAATCAATGATTATTATTTCGCCCTGTTAAACCCTCAGAAAGAACAAATGAATGTTTTATCGATCGTAAAATCAGAATCGTGAGCAGAGTGTATCGTTACACCCCTACCTGGAAAAAGAGATTCTCAGACTGAATTTTTTACATCTATTCCAAAATCATTGTAAACTAATCCAACGCTAAACGTATACTAAACTTAATCTGATCCCCCATCGCCACCCAAATAATCAATTTCTGTGTTTGTCAGGGTCATCGGACATTGTGGATTACCTAGCTCATTCAATCAGACAGAATTTTTATTCGGATTAGCCTCAACTGGATTACATTTTTCCTATCTAGGTGTAAAAGAATCTTAATAAGATTCTTAACCCCAATATTAGGCTGCATGAATGTGCATCTGTGATCCAGGGAACTCTCTGATTGGTCCTTCTGTCCGTTGATTGTATCTGGGATCGGGATTTTGGATCTTTGAGAAGGTTCTGAATAATCACATGTCCTACTGCGATATCACTCATGCTGTGGAAGTAGAACAGGGGCACACCCTGGCCCTTGCTTCTTAATCGGTGGAGGGGTCGGAACGTAGTGGAAGAATTTATTTTGACTTGAGAATTGGGCAAACCAAACTTGGAGTGTGGGTGGGTCTTTTTAGTTACTTGCTATTTAAAAATAAAGAAAAGAACATTGTCTGTTACTACAGGAGGCCAGGTAGTTTTGGTCCCATTTTTGGTCAAATTCAGAGCATAACTTTACTCTAACGTGGTTAGTGATGTTCAGATCTAAACTGGACTCGTTGACAATGAAGTCTTTATTAAGTGAGACTGGATGAGGGATGATGTTAATGGATAACGAGTCCTGACCTGATGTGGAGCCGCTTGTCTTGATCTGCTGCAGAACGTCCCTATAATTGAGCTGCACTAAAGTGAAGCTGGTCCTATAATAAGACCTCATTGTTCAGAGTTAAGAGCACACCGTTATCTCTCGCATGGAACTCGTTAAACCCCGCCTGAGTTGGGAAGGTGAGCGTGAGGTGAGTGGCTCCATTTTCAATTTTCAAGAGCCTGCAGTGAGAGGAAAGTGGTCACTCATTCAATTATATAATCAGTTATTAAATTTACTTATTCCCTCTGTCTCTACGTTCTCTCTCTCTCTCTCTTTCACGCAGCTGTACAACGAAATTACCTGATCATTAGCAACGAGTAATTAGTTTTGATGCGTTACAAATAACGATGGTGCCACCAAGGCTATTCTGGGTTAATCCGGGATGCGCGTGAGGACTAAATCAGCCCCAGATGTACCCTTTTTAACCCTCATCCTGCAGGTGGAAGTGGGTACAGTCGATTCCTGTTAATAGGACCACTGGTTAATGGGACCAGTCGCTTATTCGGACCAAATCCTAAAGTACCGAAACAAATTCTATTATATACGTGTAATTTTATTCGCTTATTTGGACCAAAATTTCGCTTAATCGGACCAAAGAACGTGTACAGTATGTAATAT
>JAVSBV010009597.1:0-12611 GCA_033117975.1 Parotocinclus spilosoma
ATATATATATATATATATATATATATATGTGTGTGTGTGTGTGTGTGTGTGTGTGTGTGTGTGTGTGTGTGTGCGTGCGTGCGTGCGTGTGTGCGTGTGTGTGTGTGTTAAACATATACTCCATTATACAGTATATTCTCTTGGTTACATTGTAAGTCACTGTTTGCATAAAGATTACCTATAGTTAAATAGTATTCGAGTAAATGCAAATGCCTGGTCCGAGTATGAAACCCTGAATGCAGTAATTGGACAACAACATAATATAGAAATGAAATCTGATCAAAATCCTCATCAAGTTTGCAAACCTGTTTATCAAGTTTATTTTCTTAATAAAGAAGTATTTAATTGTTCTGTTTAAACAGATTTGCTTGCACAACTTCATGACAAGTTTTGGATATGTTGTTCAGGAAGCTCAAAATATTAATACATATGTGACGACAATTTTGTGGCTTCTATGTCGATTTTTTTACACTTTTAACCACAGCTTCCTTTCCACACTCAACATAGTCACTGTTTTGCTGAATGTAATTCTAGTTAAACTGCTAATGTATAAACCTGGAACAATAAATAGACTTTAAAGACTATAATAATGTATAGAATTATATTATTATTATTATATATCATAATGCATATTAATTACTCACTGTAGTTTACAGTGGAACTACAAAGAAAGCACATCATACATAATATATGCCTATGTACCAATCATATCCTCAATTCTTAATGAAATGCTGTATGTAATTAGCTTTACAAACTTTGTACATATATGACATGCTGATGTTGTTTAATGGCAACTTTAGGCCTCAACAGAACCAAAACCTCTAAACTCATAACTACTGGTAATCTCATAGTAAAGATGGCATTTTCTAGATTTTAGATCACTTACAATGTATTTAGTACACACAAAACCAGAGATAAATGCCTGTTCTTCATGTCACTAAAAAATCTGCCGTAAGTCTCTTACCTCCTCCATATACCTGACACAAATAGGGGAACCGCCACACGTTGCCTAAACCAACAGCAAATCCAATACATGTCAAAAGGTACTGAATTTTGTTGTCCCATTTAGGACGTTCGTCATCCTTGTCAACCTCTTTTTGAGCTTGCTTTAGTTCTATGCCTTTGGTGTTATCTGCTCTGTCCATACTTTCAGTCTCCTTTCTTCTAGCTTGTGAGTGACATGCAAGATCTGACTTCCTCTTTACATCTACTCTAGCTGATGTTCATTATTACTTTCTATGAAAGGAAAGGAGGGGCCTACTTGCTTGATCTGATGTGCTAGACAGTGTAGGTTTTACTCTTCAGATGGAGCCAAGATACACATTTGCTTCATAGTAAGCACTGGTTGCATACCTTTTCTTCTGGTACTTGGTTATTCATTGTCTTGACTTGGCAATTAAGATGTTTAACTAAGTGAACATCCCCTTTTCATTGTCCTAAGGTGCATGTCTGTGGATATGCTATGCACCAAATAAACAAAGCACTTTTTCAGTCTTTAGTTCATTATAGCTTGGCTATATTATGCTGAATAATCATAATATGAGTGTCATTATTATTACCCAATTCCATCAAAGTTGGGAAGTTGTGTAAACAAAAATAAAAACAGAACAAACACAGATTACAGAATACACTACAAAGACAAGATATATTGGATAAACTTTATTGTTTTTTGTAAATATTCACTCATTTTACTGCCTGAAACACGTTCCGAAGAGTTGGCACAGGGGTATGTTTACCACTCTGTTACATCACCTTTACATTTAACAACACTAATTGTTAAAGCTTTTTATGCGGAATTATTTCTCATTCTTGCTTGATGTAGAACATCAATTACTGTGCCACATATTTTCAAATGGGACACAGGTCTGGACTGCAGGCAGGTCAGTCTAGTACCTGCACCCTTTTACTACGAAATCACACTGTTGTAACACGTGCAGAATGTGGCCTGGCTTTGTCTTGCTAAGATAAAAAAAAGACGTTGCTTAGATGGCAGCATATGTTGCTCCAAAACCTGTATGTACCTTTCAGTATTAATGGTGCCTTCACAGATGTAAAAGTTACCCATGCCATGGTCACTAACACACCCCCATACCATCAGAGATGCTGGCTTTAAAGCTTTGCTCTGATAACAATCTGGACAGTCCGGACAATCCTTCTATGGCCCAAAGGACACAACATCCATGATTTCCCAAAAAATTTGAAATGTGGACTCGTCAGACCACAGCACTGTTTTCAACATTAGCATCAGTCCATCTCAGATGAGCTCAGAGAAGCCAGGGATGTTTCTGGGTGTTCTTGATATATGGTTTTCACTTTGCATGCTAGTTTTTACTTGCACTTGTAGATGGAGCGATAAATTGTGTTTACTGACAGTGGTTTTCTGAAGTGTTCCTGATTCCATGTAATAATATCCATTACAGAAAGATATCGGTTTTGAATGCAGTGCCACCTGAGGGATCACAGATCACAGGAATTCAATGTTGATTTTCAGACCACTTACTTGCAAAGATTTCTCCGGATTCTTTTGATGATATTATGGACTGTAGATGATAAAATCCCTAAATTCCTTGCAAATACATGACGAGAAACGTTGTTCTAAACTGTTGAACTTTTTACTCATGCAGTTATTCACAAAGTGGTGAACCTCACCCCACCTTTGCTTGTGCACGACTGAGCCTTTCAAGAAAACACCCTTTATACTCAATTATAACACTCACCAGTGGAATGTTCCAAACAGATGTTTTTTGAGCATTCCTCAAATTTTCCAGTCTTTTGTTGTCACTGTCCAAACGTTTTTGGAACATGTTGCAGGCATCAATTGAGTGAAAAACTTTTAACCGTCTAAACATTAAATATCTTGTCTTTGTTTTGTATTCAATTTAATATGAGTTGAAAAGGATTTGCTAATCATCGTATTCTGTTTATTTATGTTTTATACAACATCCCAACTTCATTGGAATTGGGGTTGTATTTGAGTGCAATTCCACATAAAGATGAAGTCTGTATTTGCATATTTTGTGTGTTCATAAACGAACAGTGTTACACTGTTTTGAGATTTGGTGCTAAGCAAAAAATGAAAAAATGATATGCTAGAAATAACAAAATGCTAGAAATGATATGCTAGGAAATAGTAAAAAAATGAAAGGAGAATGATATTCTCATTCATTTATTGTTGTTGGAGTTAGAGAAGTGTAAGAGACATCCTAAAGAAATAAAGAACGAAAAAGAGTCAATAAAGGACAAAATGATGGCCGCTGATAGAGAACAAAAAATAGCTCCAGAACAGGGAATAAGTTTTGTTCAGAAAGATCCAGTCTGAAAGCTTTGTAGGCCTGATTTGTTTGTTTATTTTTTATGTATGTAATGTCGTAATATCAGCAAATAAAATAACAAAAAAGAAGTTAACCTACATTAACCAACTGCATGTCTTTGGGACTTTGAGAGAAAGAAACATGAGCACACTGAGTAAACCCACATGCACACACAATGGTTGCAAACATGCAAACTCCACTACAGAAAAGACCTGGTCATTCCACATCCAACCCAGGATCTACTTGTTATGAGTTACTGTAAATTTTATTTTTGTAAGTTTTTTATTTTAGTATTATTACAAATTATCTTTTTTTCCTTGCAGTTTCCTTTCTTTGCATATGAAGTTTTGAGGGATCTTGTTTTGCTTGCATAATAAACTGTTAATTAATTTTTACTGGTTCTGCAATTAAGTCGTTATATCTGTGGTCCAGCCTGACAATATGATCCAGTCACTATGGACTTTCCTTGCCCCTGTTGTCATGGGCTTGCTCAGTCTGGATACTTTTACAAGACACAGAGAAACTAATGGTGTTTCTGGGTGTTTTGGATATATGGTTTTAACTTTGCATGATTGTCATGGTTGTTACTTGGCTCTATCCTTGTTGCTCCGAACTCTTTCTCACTTTTGCTTTGTTATCGCTTGCTTACCGTTATCGACCAGTTTTCACTCTCTGACCTCATCTCTGCCTCGTCTCCTATATAGTTGTCACTTCCTGATTGACCCTAGACTGTCTGACCTTGTTTATTGCCTGCCGGTTCTGTTCAATAAACACCTGCTTAGCCATACAATGGACTCAGTGGCACTACAGGTGGATCCGGTCTTGTTGTCAAGGTTTTCTGCTACAGTTGAATCTGTATTTTTCCCACTCTTTGATTACCTTTCTGCTTACCGGTCTGGCTCTGGATTGGGCCACAGCCAAGAGGCAACAGATTACCCAGATATTCCTGTGTGCGTTTCATGTGGTGTTCCTGCACCCCTGTGATGGTCGTTCGATGGCAGAGCAACTCCTAGACCTACGACAGAGTAACCGACCGGCTGCAGATTATGTCTTGCAGTTCTGCACGCTGACAGCACGCTGAGTGTCTGGAATCAGGAGGCTCTTCTGTCTACCTACTATCAGGGGCTACAGGAGGAACTACAGTACAAACTGGCTACAGACCAGCTCCCAGTGTTGTTCCCGTGCTCTTCCTCTCGCCCGCTGGTGACCACAGAACCTCCCCCCATACCCATAGAAATTGGCACGACCCATCTGACCCTCGAGGAGCGGCAGCAGCGGATTACGCTGGGCCTATGTATGTACTGCGGCTCAGACCAGCACTGCCGTCCTGACTGCAAATTGGCACCTGCACTCAGGCCCTTTACTACCCACGCCGGACCTTCCACTGGCTTGAAGTCAGTTTTTAATGCAATGCCGCGTGAGAGATAGAAGGTCACGGGCATTCAATATTGCGTTACAATTTATCATCAAACGCTGAATTGTTTGATGATATTATGAACTGTAGATGATGAAATCCTTAAATTCCTTGCAATTTCACAATGAGAAACATTGTTCATAAACTGTTGGACTTTTTGCTCATACAATGGTTCACAAAGTGGTGAACCTCACCCCATCCTTGCTTGTGAACGACTGAACCTTTTGGGGATGCTCCCTTTATACCCAATCTTGACACTCACCTGTGGAATGTTGCAAACAGTTGTTTTTTAAGCATTCATCAAATTTTCCAGTCTTTTGTTTCACCTGTCCCAAATATAATGAATATTTGCAAAAACAATAATGTTTATCTGTTTGAGCATTAAATATCTTGTCTTTGTAGTGTATTCAATTCAATATGGGTTGAAAATGATTTGCAAATCATCGTATTCTGTTTTTATTTATGCTTTACACAACATCCCAACTTCACAATAAATAAGAATCTGTATTATAGACTTAAACTTTGTATTTAAATATTGAAATTTGGCACAATTTACCAGTCAATCTAACAAACTGTGGCTTAAATTACATATAAACTATTTATTATATTATAATATATAATAAATATATTATAATATTATAAAATCAGGTAAAAGTAATTTGCATTTATAACAAGGTTAAAGGCAGGGAGAGTAGTGGAAACCGGTCTTCCAAAATGGTGACAATAAAATTCTAACAATGAGAAAACAGCCTCTAAAAAAACAAACAAGGGAAAAAAGGGCATTTAAATTTTACTTTAAGTTAGTTAATTATTAGTTATCATAAAGATCATCCTTTTTTACTGAAAATCAACAGTTTTTAAAACCAGCGCTTCCGTATAACCCTAAAAATGGCTGCACCAGGTACAGCAAGACTAGGAATTCCAGCCAATATGAAGATTATTACATAGATCCAGGGTGGATAGGGCTTCTTTGCTAAAGTGGGAAATTTCTCCTGCAATACACAGAAATAAGCAGATACTTCAGTGTTGCTGTATGTGAGACACTTTCACAACATTACCAAGAAATCTGGACTTAACTAAAGTTAACTACTTTATATAATGTATTCTCACCGATTCAGGATCCCAAGTGATGTAAAATAACTCCTTGGAGACGGTAGTAACCAAGTAGAAGATTAAGATGAACAGCATGATGAGGGGGCTTATAAATCTCCAGGTGGCTTGCCAGAAGATGTTGGGCCTATGGCCAATCATGAATTCCAGGTCATCATTAAACCTATTTGTAGATTACATAGTTTAACCTCCATTAACACACTCCAATAATGTTTTTTATTAAAATTACCGATGTTTACCATTTGTATAACAATACATGTTCTGCAAAGCAAAAATGAAAAGTTACTAGTTACTTTTCTATTTACCTCCTCTGTTTAATGTTTAATGTGTCAGCTTATCTTGAACTGTGTGTATCTTATTTTTTGTATATTGTGTTTATTTTGTTATACTTGTTGTAAAACGTCCTTGGGTTTGAGAAAGGCTATATAAATTAAACTTATTATTATTAATATTCTTATTATTACTATAATTTTAACCATAGACAAACTTTCCAAACAGGGGGTAAAAAGCAAAACAAAAGAGCAGCACACTACAGTGTAGATGTAACTAAATGTAACTAATTTAAGAGAAATGAATGGGCAGTCATTTTGAACATGCTCTCCTTATAGCCCTCAAGGCTTACAAAATAACCAGAAACCATTGTTTTCCAAACAAAGTCAATCGAAATCACTCCTGCTAGATTGTGTTGTTTAGATTTTGTGCAAAATAAATGCGCATGGACTGATCTATTTAAATATTTGTATACAGTATATTAAATGCTCACTATGTGGATCACAGGAGTGTACTGTCAGTTTCTTGAACACCACCATGACTATAGCTTGAGTGTGGGTTGAGATTTCCACCTAGGTCGGTTGTCATGCAGGCACAATTAAATGTGTCTGATGAAGAGGAAGCTGAGAGGAGGGGCCTGGAGGGGTCATCCCAAATCATTGCAACAATTACCTTTGCTGACAGCAATGATGTATTGGGGTCTTATCCTCAGTATTCTTACTCATGTGCTTTCTAGGGATGATCTCTGAACCCCCTGCAACCCTGCTTAGGAAAAGTGAGGCTGCTACATGAACAAAAAACTATGTATGGTGTGATATCTACAATCTGAAGAACAGTGGGTCCATCCCTTATTCTTAAAGGACTAGACTGCAGACCGTCGTCTTTTACCTACCGATCTATACCATAAACGTACACCACTCCAATCATCTCACAGAAGGCAGTAATGAGTAGTGGGATTGATCCACCAAAACTATCGAAGAGGGCCACCCAGTAGTTTCCTGATCCCTGCACAAATATTAACCCAACAATGCAACACAGCAGGCATGTCACTCCTAGAGGAAAAAAATATGAGTGTGGCTTTTAAACCTTTATTGAAGTTGCCAAGAAATTTAGCAATGTCTGAATGATCCTGCCATATAAGCTGACATTGTGTGCTGGATTATCTTGCAATACCTGAGATAACTTCTTTAGTCCAGTTTTTGGGGAAGACATTAAGATCCTGCAGAGGCACCAGCACTCCTTCAATGTTTCCAAACATGGAGGACAAACCAAGGCAGAAAAGCATGACAAAGAAAAGAAATGCCCACAGTGGAGACAGGGGCATCTTGGTGATGGCTTCAGTGAAGACGATGAAGGCAAGACCAGTTCCCTCCACACCCTGTTTAAACAAAGGGAGTCTATTCAGGTAACTAACATTAGTAATGCAGAGAAAATTCATTCCATACATCTATCTCTTTTTTTTTTTAATATTAGCCTGTACCTCACTGAGATAGGCTTTCAGGTCACACGTTGGTAGGTTAAGTCCATAAATTATATCTGGATTTGTGGCATTGAGTTGCTCCAGAACTTGTGTGTAGGTGCTTTCATTAATGCTTGATTCTGGCAGATCAAATGCGTTTAGCAGGGTCAGGATATTTCTACAGAACAGATGAGAGCAGATGTCTTGTACATTCATATGCATTTCCTTTTCAGATATATGTGTTTCATGTTAAGAAATTAGCTATAAACACGTACTTTTTCAGACAATCATCAAATCTTTCGGTGGCTCTAAAGCCGATGATGGAGTAGATAACAGTGGCAGCATAGACTGAAGTGAAGGCATTGATGGCTGAGATAATTACAGCATCCTGCTCACAATTATTACTGAAAAGCAAATATACTTTACTATAGAAATGTATGACTTTCTCCTAGTTTATGATGATCATGCTGAGCTCTTAGCGGAAACTAATGGGATGTATAGTAAACATAAAAAACAGTACTTTCTAGCCTAATCCAGCAATATGAAAGCACTGACCAGCAAGATCAGCGGAAGCGGACTGATTTATTCTGTTTTTCTGTATATACTACATGCATATATCTGTATATATACTACATGCCAAGC
This sequence comes from Parotocinclus spilosoma, assembly GCA_033117975.1. Classification (NCBI taxonomy): domain Eukaryota; kingdom Metazoa; phylum Chordata; class Actinopteri; order Siluriformes; family Loricariidae; genus Parotocinclus; species Parotocinclus spilosoma. Next base: position 8,207 of record JAVSBV010009597.1, read on the forward strand.
ACAGATACTGGGGAAAAGTGCTTGGGGCTATTTAGCAGGTGGCACACCCAAAAATGGCATTACTGTGTAATTTTAAACTGCTGTGCCTGACTCTCTGGTGGTGTACATTCTTAATGTATCATAATTTATAAAATAAATTGAGACATCTGTTTCCAGAGGTGGTAAGTAACATTAAGTAACAAGTCATTTGTTATTGTATTTAGGTATATTTGTAGGAATATATAAATTACATAATCAAATAAAGAATTTGTAGTCATTACATGTTCAAACCAGGGTTGTTTATTTAGATTTATTTAATTGGTTTCATCTCTTTTTGTAGGTTCTCACTATTAATGCCGTGCATCATGATTTAGCTCCGTAAAGAGCTTGTGCAGAGAAGATATAGCTTTACAGGCATTTATGTGAAACATCTACTGCGCCAAATCAGAAACATTGGGACAGCATGGAAAATGGAAAAAAAGCAGTGTTTCTTACATTTAGTTTAAATTTAATTTAATTTCAAACAGTCTGAACCCAAGATATTTACTGTTTTGTCTGCTAAACTTAATTTTACTTGTTAATAAACATCCATTTCTGCTATTGAGACCTATAACACTTTCCAAAAAAGTTGGTCTGGGCTAATTGAGAGCTAGTAATGAGCTAACAAAAGAAATAACGATGTGATTTCAAATATATGATGGCAACATGTAATTATAATCATGATTCGGTATAAAAGTAGCATCCAGGAAAGGCTTTTAGAAGCACAAGATTACCAGTTTGTCAATGAGAAATTATTACAATTATTGTTTAAAACAATGTTCCTCAAAGAAAGACTTGAAAAGATTTGCATATTTAAATTCAACGTTTCCAGACTTAGCTCGCTTTGCATAATCTTGAAAATGCATGATCATCACTGTGAAATATGTGATTTTAAAGAAATTAATTTTTCTCTTAAATCTTTCATGCATTAATGCCTTTACAGAAGTGTAAATATTTTTATTGATACAATCCCATACCTTGGCAGACCCAGGATTTTGGACTGATAATAATCTGGATGGACCTTTTCATCTTTGGTCTAGAAAACTTCCCTTCCCTGAAATACTGAATACTAATCTTTAAACAATACATGTTTACATTATGTGAGGGTCCATCCTAGATGCCTCTGAGCCCAGATAGCCTTTTGTGGATATTGTAATTAGTCATAATTATAATCATCTATTTGAAATCACATCACTGTTTAGATTTTCACCTCAATACAAAATAAATTACCCATACCCAACATTTTCTAAATGTGTTGAAAGCCTGAAATGCAGAAATTGATGTTTATTAACAAATGAAATTAATTTGACCATACAAAACTTGAAAAATCTAAGGTTCATTGTGTCTGCAATTAAATATAAGCCAGTAATAGACACTATAGTTTTTTGGTTATTTGCGTTTTCCATACTGTTCCAATTCTTTCCAATTTGAGGTTGTATAAGACATTGTAGAGATACTCAAATGACGTATTTAAAACAGAAGCATCCAGTATCCCCAGGCATTTGCAGAGGTTCACATTCTGTGTGTGAGTTATGCATGATATTCTGAAAGTATAAACACATAAATTCATCCCTATAAAGTACAAACTATTATATTGTGTCATAGATCTGTACCTTTTACCCTCATTAAGAGTTATAAGGCTTTTTACTTCTTTACTTTAAGTACATTTAGTAGAATGTACTTTAATGCCTGAACTTGAGTAAAATATTTAACATACTTTTATATACTTCACTTTTACTTGAGTACTTTTTAACAGATAAGTATTACAGTATGTTTACTTAAGAAAGGACTTGTGTACTTCTGCCTGTCTTTCCCTTCTATCGCATGCATCTTATATTTTGGCAGTGATTTATTATCAATTAGAAAACTGAGCATATTACAATGTTACAATGATACTGTGATGAATGAATGAATGCTGAAATCATACATAGTGTATGACCACAAAACATCTGTTATACCAACAAGTTTTAAAGTATGAAGAGAAGCAAATTGAACAAATAAGATAGAGATATTATACTTGGGCCATTACTGTGAAACAAGATCTATTGTTATATATCTGTAAGTGGCAAAAGTACGTAAAGTATATGATTATCAGTTAATTTAAACGGATAAGGTACAGGAACAGGGATCTATAACAGTGTGATAGTTACAACACATTTGTGGATGTGTATCATAGCAAGGAGAAAAAACATATTGTTTATGCTTATTAGGACTGCAAAGATTGCAGAATTATGTCTAAATAGTTTGGACTCCACCAATCCAGAGACCATTGTTACCTTATTGACCAATGAAGATAATTTCAAGAGCAAGGCGTGTAATAGTTCACAAAGGAACGCATGGTAACATCTAAACAACTAAAGACTGCTCTCACTTTGTCTAATGTTCATGTTCAGTCCAGCATCAGGAGAACACCGAACAACAATTGTGTGTAACAGGGTTGTAGGGAGAAAGCCACTGCTCTCTGTTGCCCATCACAAGCCAGACAGCTACTGGAAAAATGTTTCATGAACAGATGTGGCCAAAGCATTTTGGTAGCTTTGTGGTTTAGGCCTGTCTCTCCATGTCTGGTCCAGAACAACTTTACTGATAGAACAATAATGTCTGAATTATAACAGCAAATTCTAAATAAAACTTCCTTGACATGTGTCTGTAAATTAAATATCAAGAGATTGTGGGACATACAGCAAGACAATAACCATAACCAGAAAACTTATTCTATAAAAAGAATGTTTCAAGAAGAATAATGTTTTAAAGTGGTCAAGTCAAAGTTAATATCAGGAAGGCCACCAGCATCCCAGAGTACCTCAGCTCCCATGTGTGAAATAAGTGACTAATAGTCATTGCTACACAACAACTGATACAGAAAACAAAGATTCACATACTTTTTACACCAACAGATACAATACTGGATAATTTTCCTCAATGGCCAAGTGTAATTTTTTCATTCATTTGTTTATTATTATGTGAATATACAACGGTGTTTTAGCTCATAACTTCACAAACTTACAAGCATCATGCAGACATGATTGGCTATGGGAGGGGAGGATAAACAATTGATAGTTTAAAATACATCTTCAGGAGTTTAACATGCCATTGCTTCAAAAGTATAGATGAATTAGATTTTCCATGTATCAGTCTGCCACTTACTGTACTGAGTTATAGCTGGAGAAGGAGATAAGGCCACCAAAAGCAAGTGAAAAGGAATAAAAGACTTGAGCCCCAGCATCTAGCCATGTCGTTGGGTTTGCTAACTCTTCCAGCTATACACACACACACACACACACACACACACAATTGAACATGATTATTATACATTGTACATAGTTAGTTAGCAATGGTAATCTCTTTCCGCTGAGCACAGTTACATTTCATTACATGTGTAAATGTTGTTGCTTTTGTATGCATTCAGACTCACATTTGGTATAAAGAGAAATTTGATTCCCTCGAAGGACCCTTTCAGTGTCAGTCCTCTGATGAGGAAGATAGTCAGAACCACATAGGGTAATGTGGAGGTCACATATACTGCCTTTGAAAGTGAAATGAACAGTTTCTATTTTAGTCTCAGGATAGCAAACGTTACAAATCTCATTAAGAAGTTAACTATCACAACATTATAATATATATATATGATTTGTTATACAACAGTAATCCCGTGACTTGGTGGTCCGAAACAATTACTTTAAATCTCAGATTGGATTTGTAAAGGTTGTACAGTTATAAACAGGTGTTTGTTGTTACAAGCATTTGAACTACAAAGGATAAATTATTTAAATATACCGTATATCATATTTTCATCATATCACACATTTTGTAAATAAAATTTTATATTTATTATTCAGTTAAATTTACAACTGCAGCTGTGCTCATGAGTTTACTAGCCCTGGCAGAATTTTCATTTAATTGATATTTTTTCAGAGTAAAATAATCACAACACAAAACTTTACTTTTGTTTAAGGCAAGTAGTTAGTTCAAACCATTTATTTGATTTTTTATTTATATGCCATTATAATAATAATAATAATAATAGTAATAGTAATTGACGCAAACAAAATCTGCTGAAATTACACTGATCACACCCTAGCCCTTAATACTGTGAGAAATCCCGTTTGTGACTCTCTCCCTCTCTCGCGCTCCCCTAGTCCTGTCTTATAATTAGCGCGAGTCTTCATTCTCTCTCTCTCTCTCTACTAACCCTCTCGCTATCTCACAGTCCCCTGCTCTCTCTCTGTCTCTCTCTGGGCGCTCCCAGTCCCGTCCAGTCGCTATCTCGTTCAGTTCACCTACCCGCTGCCACTACCTGCTCTATTTAGCGTTTCCCTGGTTTCTGCTATCTCGATTTCCCGCTATCCCTGTTCTGTGTTAGCGTTTGTTGTTTTGTTCCTGTGTC
>JAVSBV010009618.1:0-12610 GCA_033117975.1 Parotocinclus spilosoma
TGACCGGTAACAGGAGGAAGATAGTCAAGTTATTAAAGTATGAATCAATTAGGTAATATATATATAATAATAATAAAAAAGTAGTTTAATGCAACAAACTGCTAGGCGCTAGTAGCGCATGTGTAGCAGCGAAGGAGGAATTAAGACCTGTCATTACACAATCACAGTACTGTTAACCCATATTAGCTTTCAAAATCTATTAAATCGTTAGAAATCACCTTTATAACCCTCGTACCAAGTAAAATAACTAGAACAAATTAAGCGTTATGGCCGAAAAAGCTTCATCTGAGTCCCTCAGGAGTGGCGATTCCCTTGCAGACTTGGAGTCTGAACTAACAGGAATAGCCGGACCCATAATACCCCACTACCTAAAAACGGAGCAAAAGGCTACACCTGCTGACCTAGAGTCATTAATGTCTGATTGGGGACTGTGGCGGCCCAAGCACTGGACTCTGGAACTGAAGGTCCTGGGTTCAAATCCCACAGCTGCCATAGTTGGGTCCTTAACCCACCATTGCTTGAATTGGATAAGGGTGTCTGCTAAATGCTGTAAATATAATAAATAAATATATTGTATCGCCCAATATGTTTCAGCAAATTCTAAAGGCAAGGAAGTAGCTGAACTCCTCGGGAAAATAGCTTTCATATTAATGAACCAGTCCAGGGACCGTTCCAGAGAACTGGAATGTATCAAGGCTAAGTATGTAGCCCAGAAACAAAGGAACGCTGAGTCCTTGATAAAATTGGGGAATTAGAAGAGGAACTAGATTCCTATGAGTCCAGCAAGGCTGAGCTTGTACGCGAGTTAGATGCCTCTAATTCCAAGAACATTGAACTACAGGAACAGCTTGACGAAGCTTCAGTAAACAGTAAACGTCCTCTATGATGAAAAGGGCCGGGACTTGAGTCCCCGAGGCACCCAACCCCACATCATCCTGTAGTCACTCCTGAATTTTTCCCTCTTCACAGGATCGGTCAGGGTTACCCTGGTCCAACTAGAGCCACCTCGCCATAAGGGCGTGGCCCCCTCTCAGGGCCCCGGCAGACACAATGTCCTACCGACAGGAACTTGGATAAGATTGCTCGCAACATAACTTTTGCACTGGAGGATGAGTTCACCTACCCCCTCTCGCAAACAGGGTTGACCTCCACCATGCTGGTCAAACAGAATATGCAGGAGTCCCCATAAATTTACTACTATCGCCTTCACCAGGCTAATTTTGGGTTCAGGAACCAACCAGGGATAGAGGAAGATTTGAATTTTAAATCCCTGTTCATCCAGAACCTCCATCCCGCTACAAGCCATCATTTAGGGGTCGCAGCGTGCCCACATACCCTAAATAGTTGAGAACTGCGTGACTTAGCTGTAAAAGGTTTCATAAAACATCAACAAACCTCTAATAAGCGGGTAAAGTCTTCTACCGTGTTAAGCATTGATGTTACATCTTTACCTTTAGAGCTCGAAGGAACCTTGGGTTCAGAATCCCAGGTTCCAGTGTCTAACGCTTTCCACAGCCACAGGCCTACCAAAAAGCAAAAGTCCTTTCGACCACAACAAATAAATCAGGGTCATAGGTACTGAAAACAGCCATGAACAGATCAAAATCGAAACCATCAAAAGTTTAACACTGATCGGGTACCTGCCAGGTATCACCAGGACAGACCTCTATCTGACCAGTGTGAAGCCTACCAGAACCGTGAATATCGTGGGTGCGATGGTCATGCTTTGCGACATACCCAACCTTGGGGTAAACCAAGGCGAAGTTCGGGCCCCCAGGCTCTCTCTGATGAGGAGACCAGGAAGACCCCTGGTCAGGGAAACCTCAATCGCAAAGATAAGTATGCCGACACTGCTGAAAAAACGGTCAAGCTTAGTCAGGAAGATGTAGAAGTCCTAAAAAGAATAATTGATAATATCGTGCTAAAACAGAGCAGAAATGCTCCGCGGAATCTGAGAAAGAGGACTCTATACTTTCCGATCAGGTCTCTTCCTCAAAGGTGAACGCATCCGACCACTCCACTCAGAGGTGTGGAAGCCAGATTCCTCCCAGTGCGGTCTTAGTGGTCCAGGTAGACCCCAAAGAGGTCTCACCTAGTGAGAAACCTACCGTTTGCTACTTCTATCAACTTTCAGGCCTTCTGTTTGCGTTGTGGTTATTGTCGTTGTTGTTGTTATATCCGGGAGATTGTTTCCTTTTAGGTGCCTAAAACAATTAGCTTATCACCAGTACTTAGAGTGATCCTTTACCCCATGATTTAAAACAAACTGGTTAGAGTGGGTGTCGTCCAAAAACCTAGGCTGCCGCAGACACCCCTCTCACCGAGCTGTTGACTATAGCCTAATCATGTTCACCTCTTTTGCTTCTATATCTTCAGCATCCAGCCACCACTCACACACTCCTGGTCAATTTCAGACAACCTCCTGGACCTTACTGTTGGCCTAGGATACGTATTTACTTGCGAAGTCACGTACCTATATGTCAGACGCACCCAAGAACCACAAGGCAAGAATTGATTAATGTTTGGACAGGATGGTTAAATTTGTTAGCCATAGAAAAGTAGTAAGGAGAACACTGATCCTGTACTTATAGAGTTGCAAGAATAAGCCCCACAGGGCCTGCATGCCTGTTCCCACATACGCACCGGCATACATTGCGGTTCACTACCATTCGAAACGAACACCCTTATTGAGCCAAGTGTTATGCCTTTATGACATGCCATCCACAGCTGACTTCGCCGTTATGTCCCGAAGTTCCATGAAAGCGGACTACGGACCAAGTGGGGGATATGTGGAGAATTTAGCTTTAATTCACCTCTAATTTAACGTCATGAGGAGAGAAGGATTTACTTTTCTCAGCTTTCTCTGTTCCGCCGTTCTCAAGACCTTTGTCTCCAAGTGCCATAAAACAAGGCAAAACCCCCGTTTTGTTGACACGTGGACATCTGGCATTGCAAACTTGGACAAGGACCATCAACTGCTCTCGGATAAAGATCAGGGAGTTACCACTTGAAAGGACCACCACTTGGTTGTCTTTCTCCCCCTTTGGATTGTACAGAGAGCCCCACTTGGAATGATCAGAACACACCTTTAGAATTTTAATTTTTAATTTTTTCTCCTCGGATATTAGACTTTGCCACTTTTTCCCCAAAGCAGGGGTAACTACTAATGACAAGCTTCGAGACCAAACATGCCTACATACATAAGGAACCACAGTTTGTAAAGAATTAACCAATATCTTTGAAGCATGACATCTTTCTTCAGAGCAGAGACTGAAATTACCGTGAACTTACTATCTTAAGTGTGAGATTGTTTTAATATCTTAAACTGGAATCCCTGATTCGCCAGTTACCAAAAAAAGGGATCAGGTGGTGCCCCCGTTTCATTAATAACTGGCTAAAGTATATGACTTCCATACCTGTAGACATTCCGCTACACATGTTTTAGTTACCAATTTTGGCTTTTTTTTTTGGTATTTTTTTTACAGACCTAAGGAATTTATCAGGGTATGGAAAGAAGTCTTAATACTTCTACAGCTTTGTCAAACGTGCCATTCAGAAAATCGTTGATCTCTTGAACTGTGTAGACTCTGTAGGTCAATATCAGGTAGAAACACAACCTCAGAGACATACGAGGCACTGTCATCATCCATCATTTCTGAAGATTCCCGAAACCCAGGTTGAGAAAGGCCCTGGGCATTACCTTTTCCAATAACTTCAGCATTCATCACACCTTCAGTATGCATTTTTAATTGTTTGTTATTGGACTCATTAGGATTCATTCTTTCGTCTGGGAGGGTTTGGGTTTCAGTGATTCTCAGTCCCAGAAGCAGCAGTAGATTCGTGCACTTGCTCTCTCCTGATTCTAGTTTTGGATGCAAGAGGAGAAAGCGATATTTCGACATATGTTTCCAGAGGTTGCAAAAAGCATGAAGGACTTTCCTTCATAGTTAACTTTGAAATAAATGTCTAAGAAGCAGTCCTTATTTAGGACCATTATGACAGTAAGTGACCATTTGTCCTAAATCATCCTCTTCATAATTCAAACTCACGTTTCTAAATTCGCTAACGATTTTCCAAAGTGCGTTAATTCATGCTCAATCAGCTCTTTAGGAACAAATGGTGGGACGTTCGAAATAGTGATGTGGCGTGTGGTTGAAACCAGCGGTGAAACAATAATAAACTCGCTTCTTAGCGTGATACTCCGTTCCACCAGCTGGTCCACGAGCCCCTTCTGATTCACAAACATGACCACAGCTTTGTTTATCCTCGACGCTGCAAAAATACTTTTATTTCCAACCTTCCCATGGCAAGCACTACCTGCTTTACCGTAACAAAAAAGACCATCAAACCCAGAAAACCCAAAAAGCAGCATTAAATTTAAAAAAATAAAATATAACATACTTTTTTTATTTTATTGATATCCGATTAGGTAGATATACCACAGTTTCCAAAGAAAGAAAAATACCTTGTTATCTTGTATACACAAATGTACATACGCATTTACATATATAAATATATACACACACACACACACACACAAACATACATACATACACAGACATATATACACTTATACAGGCACTTATGGAATAGATAAGCAATCAAGACATAAATAAGCACACTTTTTTGTTAAATCCTATTAACCATACACTGTAAATATATTAAAAGTAAATAATTAATTCTTCATCAGCTATAAGACAAGCAAAAGTCCTGTAGTCTGCGGGTCAGTTTAAAATAAGCAAATATGAGTCTTAATCTGACTTTGATCAGGATTTTCAGCACCCCCTCAGTGTTTACTGTCCCTGTTCCTCTGTGTCAACCAGACTGAGAGTTTCACTGTTCCCAACTAAGTTTATCAGACATCATTTTTTACTGTCAAACCATAAATAAAGAGACTGTCTGTGAGCAGTACATCGAGGTCAGACATCCATAATCGAAGACACTGAAACGTCTTTAAGTGTCTCACACTCCAGGAATAAATGTTCTACAGTCTCCTCTCTGCCACAGAAAGGACATGATGCCATCACAGTGGGGTCGATGTGGGTGACATGTTAATTTGTATCTATTGCTCTGTGTATTATTCTCCACTGTAGATCGCCTGTACGCATATCAATTAGGGGTTTATACAAAGTCCTTCAGCATGTCTTTGGAGACGGTCCTAGAGGACACTCTCCTTTCCAGATTCCTTAATCCCTTTCAGTGTGTTGTGGTGCAAAACCCTCACACACAATATGTAGAGATCTTTTTTTGAAGCACTAGTAAGATTGGTGAGCCCTGGAGTATAAAAGACAGTAACATACCTTCTTCTTCAGGTTGGTTTTGTTCTACTGAGCTGGATAGGGAAGGAAAAAAGTTGTTGTATTTGTCTGTACCTTCCTATATTTTCTGTTTGTAAGTCTGTGGTAGTTCACCAACCACTTCTTCCATCATCCTTTGCTGTAATCAGCTGGACTTGATGCCTGTTTTGCCATGCACCAATGAGCACAGCTTCTGATTTATTCCAGTTCACCTTTGATGTGTACGTCTTTACAAATGCTCCGAAAAAGGTTCGCGTTGCTTTGCAAAGATGCAGACAAATCTCAAAGCATGAGAAATTACAATTTTTGCAGCTGAGCGACAGGTTACAGCTCGTCTATTGTCAAATCTTAAGCACTTTCAGCATTAACTCCCCAAATCTCACCTTTACCACTCCCCAATGTTTTACAATCCTATAAAGAAGGTGTAATGTCCACATGTTGCATTTAGAAGTTTTTGGAAGTCGCAACTCTCTACAGACAAATCTTTAAACCGTCCGCCAAGGCCTTCGCAAACGGTAAGAAACCATTAAGCGACCTTGGGTACCCTGAAAGGCGCTATATAAATCCAAAGTATTATTATTATTCTTTTATTTTGTAATAGTATTGTATTTCCAACCTTTTTAGTAATTCTACAAACGTATTGTATTACAGAACCAGTACGCGTTATGTTATGTGGTAAAAGTATAATGCGTTTATTAAATTATTGTTGAGAATTTATTCATAAGTTGGTGTTAAGGTTAACAGTTCATGTGTCAGAGTTGTAAATGTAAAAAAACAAGCGACAAAGTCATTTATTTGAGAAATTAATAGAAAATGGACTTCATTTCCCATGGGACATTGCGCGTGTTACGTGAGGTACGCGGGTTTTTCCCGAAAGGAGGGACGAATAATTTTGGTTTTGGATGCAGAAAAAGTTTGAGCTGACTGCTCGCTGTAAAATATGCTAAAAGGTTTTATTTCAGTAAACAGTTGAAATGAACGGACGTCTCCCTTTGTTATTTTAGTCGCTATCACTATCAGTTCAGACATTTTTCAGACAGTTCAGACAGTTCAGCCGAAACCCGGGAATAGTACGAGATGGCTGACGAACCGGCTGAAGAGAGATCACTCGTAGCGGAGCAAGAGGAAAGGGCGAGAAGGAAACGTCGGACGATTCGTAGCTCCACTACACGACTGATCAACCAGATTGATGTTGAACTGCGAAAGGAAGAGGGATCTCAACCGTGAGCGGGAGATGTTAGGTGTATTGTCGGCAAAGGAGGACAGTTTGCGCGAGCTTGACAACATAGTGGAGGAACACACTTCACTGGAAGATGTGGAGGTGGAGATTGAACTCGCAGAAGAATACAGAGACCGCATCATTGAGGTAAAAATGCGTGCTCATCGAGTGATCAGCGAAACTGTGAGTAACCCCCCACCTACTCGTCAAAGTGATGTTAGTACTGCAAATAATCAGACAGTGAGACTGCCAAAATTACAAATTGACAAATTAAACGGAGATGTAAGCTTATAGCAGGAATTTTGGAGCCAGTATGATACTGCTATCCATAACAATAGTGTACTCTGCAAGAAAGAAAAGTTTACCTACCTGAAAACTTACCTTACTGGAACAGCTGCAAGGTCAGTAGGAGGGCTCACATTGACAGATAGTAATTATGATGCTGCAATCGATTTACTTCAAGAAAGATTTGGAAGGAAAGATCTTATGGTAAATGCTTACATGTCAAAGCTACTGAATCTCACTCCTGTAAAGAAATCATCTGATGTCACTGCCTTAAGACAGTTGTACGACGAATGTGAAATTCAAACAAGAAGCCTACAATCATTAGGAGTAATATCAGACACTTATGGTGGAATGTTATGGCTCATATTGCTCCAGATGATGCCAGACGACATGGCTCTTGAATACAGCCGTCAAAGAGGCGACAATGATGAGTGGAAGGTGGACAATGTGCTTAAGTTCCTTCAGACAGAGGTCCAGAGTCGCGAGAGAACTGTACAAATGATGAAATCATTTAATCAGAAATCCAGTTCACTAACAAACTCGGCAGCAAGTCACATTTAGCTAGTGACATGAAAATAAAGAAACCAAACATGACATCTGCAGCTGCGCTAAACATTACTGAACAGAAAGTCAACAATTGCTTGTTTTGTGATAGTGCTGAAAACAAATCTGAGAAATGTCCAGACCACGATGTGCCAGCACGCAAAGAAAAACTGAAGAAGCTAGGCAGGTGCTTTGTGTGTCTGGGATCCAAACACATTGCTAAGTTCTGCAAGACAAAGGGCGTGTCATGTGCCACATGTGGTGGCAGGCATCATGTAGCCGTGTGTGAGAAAAATCTGGCACCCCCACCTGATGTGTCGGCCAACACAGAGACACTTGTAACCTCAGTAATTCCTAAAGCAGAGAGGAATTACAAGGCATGGGCCGTAGGGCCCACAAGCAGGAAGATGGTCCGCTGCTTGCTAGATGGAGGCAGTCAGGGGAGTTTTGTGCATGAGACTGTAGTGATGGAGCTACAGCTACCTGTTACCAGACAAGGAACTCTTACTCTTCACAGATTTGGCTCCTCTACCCCAACGACAGTAAGTCGCAACATTGTGAAGCTCGTCTTGGAGAACGCGTGGGATAAACAGCAGAGAATTGCAATAGAAGCTGTTGTGACCCCACAAGTGTGCACAGCACTGATGAAGGTGCCAGGTGAACACATACAGAAAGAGATGAAAAGAAAAGGTCTTCAATTAGCTGACTGTGATGGAGATTATAAACCTGAAATTTCTGTGCTAATTGGCTCTGATTATTACTGGCAGATAGTGTCAGGCCGAGTGGAAAGACTGACCAAGAGCTTAGTGGCACTAGAGAGCACATTTGGGTGGGCAGTGCAAGGAGAAAGATTAATCTCCATTGTGGATTATGGATTATGTAAGGTGATCTATTCAGATAACGCCAAGACGTTCAAGAGAGCAGACCAAGATCTGAAGGAGCTCTGGCAACGAATTAAAGATCTGCAACTACGAGAGTTCTTCTCAGAGAAAGGCATCACCTGGCGGTTCCTCGCTGAAAGAGCAGCCTGGTGGGGCGGATTCTGGGAGCGGCTTGTTAGGTCAGCCAAAATCATACTCAGAAAGGTGCCTGGCAGAGCTAAACTCAACTTTGAAAAGATGTACACCATGCTGACTGAAGCTGAAGCCGTTATAAACTTAAGGCCGCTCACGTATGTGCCCAATGATGTGGACGAGCCAGAACCACTGACCCCTGCCCACTTCTTGGTGGGTCAGAGACTGACTTGCTTGCCTTCAAGGTCATTTCCAGCTGAAATTAACTATCCAACAGCCAACAAGGAGGAGATGATCAAGAGGTGGTGCTACAGACAACGACTGATGACCAACTTATGGAACCGCTGGCGGAAGGAATATCTGCTAGATCTGAAGTCAGCTCGTCGCTGCGACACACCACAGCCTTCTTTGCTAAAGGTTGGAGATGTTGTACTCATCGGAGAAGACGACGCCCCTAGGCAGAACTGGAAGCTGGGGAGGATCGAAGAGCTGTTTCCTGGTCGGGATGGTCTTGTGAGGCCATCTGCAGTTCGCACTAGCACATGGACTGTTCTGTGGAGGCCCATCCAGCTTTTGTATCCTTTGAAAATTGTATAAACAGTAGTTTATGGGGGGGGGGTGTTGAGAATTTATTCCTAAGTTGGTGTTAAGGTTAACAGTTCATGTGTCAGAGTTGTAAATGTTGTAAATGTAAAAGAACAAGAGACTAAGTCGTTTATTTGAGAAATGAATAGAAAATGGACTTCATTTCCCATGGGACATTGTGCGTGTTATGTGAGGTACGCGGGTTTTTTCCCGGAAGGAGGGACGAATTATTTTGGTTTTGGATGCAGAAAAAGTTTGAGCTGACTGCTCGCTGTAAAATATGCTAAAAAATTTTATTTCAGTAAACAGTTGAAATGAACGGAGGTCTCCCTTCGTTATTTTAGTCGCTATCACTATCAGTTCAGACAATTATAAAGTAACTTAAGTTAACGGCGTCTCATGTTTTAAAAAACTTACTTTAGAGATGTTTTTTATTTTATTTTTATTATTATTATTATTATAATTATAATTATTATTATTATTTTATTTTTACATTTTTAAAAAATATATACACAGATTACCTCATTGAAACATTTGAGAGCCGTCCAGAATTATATGAACGTTCACGGCATTTGACTGGTAGGTTAATTGTTTATTGTGCACAATCTCTAACGCAATCATACATGATGGATAAATCAAATAAAGTATTTTTTATGTAAATAAAAAAGCAAACAATCTTTTTAACTTAATATAGTACAAAATTGATAAACTTTTAAAATCCTTAACCACTTACCCAAACAAATGTTTTTTCTACCCGGACAGACGAAGAAAAAGCAGAAAATCACGAGAACAGAGCAGTGCTTCAGAAGTTATCGTCGAGATCAACGAACAAGTCACCAATTTGTACGAGACGCACCAACAGCTAAAGGAAGCTTACAACAGTCAGTCAACCGAACGTTTGATTACTGCATTATACAGAAACTTAGACTGTTTAACACACTTCGGGTTAGTTACAATGTCTTAGGATGAACCATACGCAACTCTGAACCTGTATTTATTCGAGGCTGTAGACGAGATTAATCGTATGCAGCCTCCACAGATCGCCCTCGAAACATCAAATGAAAACCTTTTTCCCAATTGACACCCCTTTACTCTCAACGTGTGATGTATTTTACGATCTCAACCAAAGTTTGTTAAATCTACAAAATCAATCAACCGACATTAATAACCAATCAATACAAACATTTAATGAATTAAGTCAAAGCGTGCAAAATATAGAAATGAATCCTCATTTAATGAACACAGTTAATCTTTTGAACAAAGCTTTAGCAATACCTTGAGATTTTAGTGACAGGGATCCATTAGCTTTTGAAACCTCAGTCGAAAGCGGACCAACTCTGTCTCAAGACGATTTTCAGAGTCTTAACGATAGGTTATTAAGGTTAATTGATCATCCGCACAGCCTGACACATACACCCTCCTGATCAAAGTCTTCTGTCAAAAATACTGTATGTAACATATGCAGCAGATACAACTAAACAAACAATTCAGGAATTTAAAACAGATATTCTTTATACAGAAAACAAAATGATGAGCAACAATGGCATGAAAGGTCTCCTGGAGACAGGGAGGAAGACTCTGAGCTCCTACCTCAACCAACAAAACAAAGCACCTCTGATCAGGTCAAATATCTCCATCATCAAATACATGGACGCTCCAGCTGCCTTCTTTTTCAACCTCCAGAAAACCATGAACCATGAACCAAAACCAGATGGAGTACCTCAAATGTACCTCAGGAGCACCACAACAGTGACTGAGGAGATGAGAAGAATGGCTGTATACTTCTACACAGAGCTCTATGGTGCTGAGGAGTGTGACCCATCCTGCAGGGTAGAATTCCTAGAGGACCTACCCAGAGTGAAAGCAGCACAAAGGAACACACTTGATATGGACTTGGAACTGCAGGAGCTCACCACTGCTGTCCAGCAGCTGTCAGCAGGACAAGCGCCTGGCATAGATGAATTACTGAGCAAATTTTATAAACATTTTGGGGGACTTTTAGCAACAGACCTGCTTGAAGTTTTTAAATTAACAAAATCTACCCACAAGCTGCACAAGTGCAGTACTGTCACTACTCAACAAGAAAGGAGACCTGGGACTTTTAAAGAACTGGAGACCTGTAGCACTGTTATGCACCGACCAGCTTGGACGAGCTAATTCTAAAGCTGTCCCCAGGCGTTCCGCCTCCCATGGAGACTGTTCTGCTGCCCTCCAGCCCACCTCACACAGCAGCGACCTCTACTGCCTACCAGATAGCGCTGCTGGACAGGTATGATGGAAATCCAGATTGTTGCCAAGGTTTTTTGCTACAATGTGAAATGTATTTTGCCCATTCATCGCCTAAAGCGGATTCTGCCCGCATTGCACTTGTCATTTCTCTCCTCACTGGCCCTGCCCTGAATTGGGCCACTACAATTTGGAATAAACAGGGCGAGGAGGCTAAGGACTATTAGCACTTCCTGGCCACTTTAAGGGCAGTGTTTCAACACCCGTGAGGCGGCCGTTCCACCTCTGAGCAACTGCGGGACTTACGTCAAGGTACCCGCTCGCAGCAGATTACTCCTTGCAGTTCCGCACCCTGGCAGCCCGGAGTGGCTGGAATGAGGCGGCGCTACACCTCACTTTCTGCATGGGACTGCGCCAGGACTTACAATAGGACCCAGCTTTCCTTACTGATGCCAGCCTTAACACCTACTTCAGAGGTCATAGAACTGGGTCGGACCCGCCTTACGTCCCAGGAACGCCAACCACATGCCTCACAAGGCCTCTGCTACTACGGTGGCTCCAAACAGCACCTTCGCTCTCAGTGTGCCCAGGCGCCTACCTCCAGTTTTACCTCATCACGCTCAACTTCTTCAGCATGCGCGCTCCGGGTGAGTACAACCCATACATCTGCCTCGTTCTGTCTACTAGTGGTCCTCCGCCTACCTCACACAGAGCTCTCTGTTTTAGCACTAATCAACTCTGGAGCCCCTGGCAACTTCATCAGCGAGCGCCTCGTCACAGCAGAACAAATCCCCTGTACCCACCTTCCTACAGGACGCCTTGTTACAGTCGCTGATGAAC
The DNA here is from genome assembly GCA_033117975.1 of Parotocinclus spilosoma. Lineage (NCBI taxonomy): Eukaryota > Metazoa > Chordata > Actinopteri > Siluriformes > Loricariidae > Parotocinclus > Parotocinclus spilosoma. The sequence goes on from JAVSBV010009618.1 coordinate 12,009, forward strand.
AGCCCCTGGGTTCCGGTCCCCTCACTAGGGTCACTGCCCCGTTAAAGATGCGCGCTAGCGCCGCCTATGTGGAGACCATCTCCTTTCTCCCGATGACTGGGCTCACGCATTCCATTATCCTAAGTCTCCCTTGGCTTCACCTCCATGACCCTACCCTTGCCTAGTCAGCCAAGAACTCATCCGCTGGTCATCTTTCTGTTTTAACCACTGTCTCGAACTGCCTTCACTCCAGCTGAATGTTCTGAAACCCTCTGGTGCATCCGCCATCCTACCCTCCAATGCTGCACTGGAATACCACGACCTCGCCCTGGTCTTCGGTGAGGGCATACTGACCACCTTTCTCCCGCACCGGTCATATGACTGCGCTGTTGAGCTGCTGGAAGAAGAGCCCCTCCCTAAAGCTCGGCTCTACCCTCTTTCTCCAGCTGAGGAGGCCGCCATGAAGTTCAAGTTTCAAGTTCAAGTAGTTTTATTGTCATTTCAACCATATACAGTGGTGTACAGTATACAGTGAAACGAAACAATGTTCCTCCAGGACCAAGGTGCTACATAACAACAGACTTTCACAACATAAAGTGCACGAGTGCAGCATGTGCAGTACA
>JAVSBV010009644.1:0-12607 GCA_033117975.1 Parotocinclus spilosoma
AAAAGTATGAGATTTAAGGGAAAACACAAAATTGTCTAGGTGACCCCAAACTTTTGAACGGTAGTGTATATATATTTTCTTTTTTTTTTTTTTAATTTAACTATTGGTGCTGCAAACAATTGGTGCGAAAACTATTGGTGCGAAACAAGCAATAAAAAAAGGCTGGCCTTACTGTTGTTTATCACCATCATGGTCACATGGTAGTAGCATGGCAATAATGTAAGTAAATCATGCATGTGATAAAGACTAAACGTGTGGTCAGATATACGCTAATTCTATTGTTAGTCTGAACAGCAAACCATTTTACAGAGTACTAGCTTACCCAGCACTGCCTGGTGAGTCAGCATGACCTGGTTTTTCTTGTGTCTTTACATCTGTATTTGTTCAGACTTTAATTCACAGATTACATGTATTTCAATATAAAATCATACAAAAAGCATGTGCAAGCTGTTATCCCATGTGCCATGCGAAGAAGCGTTAGTGTGTTTATGTGACAGAATTTGTTCAATACCAGCTGACAATTTTCTAGGTTATGTTGAATCTAGAGAATAGAATGGGAATAGAGAATAGAGACTAGGGGTGTGCCATATAGTATCGATCGCGATAATACCGGCATAATTTTTTTAGATGATAGATCATCCGTATCGTGATATTGCGACGTCTTTACGTAATAACGTATTGGATTTACACTTCTATTACGTGACTCATAGGCAGAGAAAGAAATATGGCAGAAAGTGGGTTGTGTGGAAGTGGAGTTTGTTCCAAAAAGGGGAGCGACTTTAGTAGTGTGGAGTTGGTTTTGGTACAAAATATCAGACGTACAACTAACTACAGTGATACCTAAGCTATGTCTGTAACAACAAATCTAATCTGTTTCACCACCTCGAGAAGGAGCACGAAGCTGAGCACAAGGAAAGTCAAAAATGCCAGGAGGTGAGGTATTTTAAAGTATTTATTGTAAGTATATATATTGAATTGTATGTTGTTGAAATATATCGCCAAATATATCGTTATCGCAAAAGTGCCCTAAAATATTGTGATATTATTTAAGGGTCATATCGCCCACCGCTAATAAAGATTCATTGCAGATACAGCTTACAACTTCAGGTTTTCACAGGGTCAAGTAGCTAAAACTTAAAATAAATGTTTTAGGTGATGGCTGCTTAGGGTTTTACAGCCCTATTGCAGTAATCATTTAATGTCCATTATGCCTACATGGGCAAGATTCTATTAAGTTTTTACTTTTAAATATTAAAGTAAAAAAGTATTTAGTATTTAGTTTTTAAGTAAAATGTATTTGATAATTTAGTATTCACCTTCAACTGAATACTAAAAATGTGTGAAGATTGATAAAGAATTAACAAAATGCAGCTAAATCACAGGCAGATGTGTACATGATTACAGGTGTGGTCTGATTAGACGCTGGTTCTTGCCACAAGTACTTCCTCCACTGCTCTATAAAAAGGCTCTTTTTAAAAGCCTCTTGGTGAGTTCACTGACTGCTAAACATGCCTGTATGATGCGCTCTCACACAGCTGGCCCTGTAGATCCTCTACACTCCTAGTTTGCTGAAGCTGGTCCTTTAAATGATTGGGTGGTGATAAATCTGGTGACCAGGCAGACCAAAAAAAGTGTTGCAATCTAGAGAACACATTCCTAGGAAAAATTTGCTGTGCTTATCCTGCTGAAAATGTCTGTTGGAGGAACTGCCTTGTGAGCCAATACGTGGCTGCAGGAAGTCCTGCGCATATCACTGATCTGTTAGTGTCCCTCATATTACTACTAAGGTTGACTGACTGTCGTATGCGATGCCGCTCATCAGATCATCACACCAGCAGTTGGAGCAGTTTGTCATTCCAAAAAAAGGCATGTTTGAAGCGCTCACCACAAGGCCTCTATATTCGTACCCTATATTCACATCGTCACAGATGATATGGTTCCAGTTCACAGCAGACTAGGTTTTTCGTGCATGACATCACTGTAAACGAAGGCAATGTGGCTGGCTATTAATGGCAGGACATGAAATGAGCACCATGCCAACAATTTTAATTCTGCCAAACATCTGGAAATGCTCCAGGCAGAGACAAGGGCTTGTAGTGAAGGTGCCACCTGTGTCTGGATGGTGGAAATCAAAACTGTGGGAGAAGTTTGTGCTTATCGGTGGCTCAAACAATCCTCTCTTCTAGTGTTCTGTCTGGTATGTCCAGAGCCTGTTTAACTTATGTTCATGCCCCCATAAACAACTGCACCCAACACCGCCTAACAACTAGGTCAGATGGCAAGCAGATAGTCCAACATGGTCTTTTTTGGAGAGATGTTAACCATAAAAATATGGGTATTTAACAATATGCAATACGATAAGTCTAATCCTTTTGCTTGCTTCTAGCTGCTTTTATTTTTTACCACAAAACAATTTAAAACAGCTAGCAAAACATGTATATTTTGTCTTTTATTGGGCTTGGCAGAGTAATACAGCTACTGCTGTTAAAACTGATTTGTAGTGACATGAAATTAATAATTCGGCACAGCTGCATAAACAATTCTCTGCCCTAACACAAACACACAAAGGAGAGCACCATAATAGCCACAGAAGCACATCAAACCACATGTAACAGTAATGACTTTAAAAAATGTCTTAATAACATGTTAATATCATGGCTGCACAACAGAGGGGAGGACATTTATTGCCCTCATTCATCCTTGGAGAAATCACACAAGCTAGAATGATTTCAATGTTAAGGAACCAAACACATCTCAGCATTACTGAGCAGGAAGCAAGCAGTCCTGCTGTTCTGCAGCATGTGCAACTGATTTCATTGCCCAGGAGAGCATTCAGACTGCAATACTAGAAAATGAAAAACAGAAATGAAAGTGTGAAGAAATAAACAATGAGCTTAATTATAAGGCTGTGTTGCTCTGACAAGCAAGCATACAACCAAAGAATATAGAGATTTAAAATGGCTAAAAAGCTGCAATTGCACTGGAACTGCTATTGAACCCGCTGATATTTTATTGACATGGTTTGATCAAACTGGGATGACTAAAAAGCCATGGTGAAACGTAGTGAGTCCAGATTGAGTTGCTTCGAGCTCCATTTTTGTATTAGCCACATTTCACTTTAGCGCTGCTTGAACCTCGATTCAGCTCTATTAACCCACTAAATCTTAGTCATAGTGAGCATCAGGCCAACAATTTCAACAAGGTCAAATATCTGGAGCCTATTTTTGTTTTGTTTATTTATTTCTGCTTTAATTTCATGTCACGACATGAGCGGTTACAGTGATGCTAATCAGACACATTCATACTGGGCTAATTTAGAGTAACCAATTAACATAACGCATATATTTGGATTGTGTACTGCTGAGGCACCTGTAGTAAGCCCACATCGAAGGGGGAAAATATGCAAACTCTAAACACAGTGTACAGGGTCACGACTGAACCAGGGATCTCAGGAACTGTGAGATTACCATTCTAAATGCTTGAGGTCAACAATTTAAACAAATTAAGTACAAAACAAATATGCATAGTTGCAAAATGCACTATCCTCTTTTTAACTTTTGTGTGAACCACTGCAATAATGCCACATTTTACTCTGTGGGGTCTACCATTGTAAAAAGGTCTACCACAGAATAAAAAGGCTTACATTGAACATGTACATTTACAACATTTACCAGACGCACTTATCCAGAGCGACTTACAATTTGTACAGTCTTACAATTCAAGCAAGGGTGTGTTAAAGACCAAACTGTGGCAGCTTGGCAGAGGTGCGATTTGAACCCAGGACCATCAGGTCCAGAATTAAGTACCCTAACCGCTACCTATTCAATTCAAATTTATTTATATAGCACTTTTTACAATGGTGCATTGTCTCAAAGCAGCTTTACAATCTTATATTCTTTTAAAAAGCCAATCCCAAATTGACAAAACATAGGGGGACAGTGGAAAGGAAAAACTTCCTGAAACCAGAAACCATGGGAGGACCTAATCTCAACAGCGGACCCATCCTCCATAATTGGCTTAGATATTAATTAAATAAATACTTAAAAGTATATTCATTTATAGCTAAATTAGGTAAATAACCATTTAAATCAATAACAAATTAATAATATAATTAAAATGAATGAAATAAAAAAAACTAAATTATAAAACAAAATAGATTATAAAATGAGTCCTCAGTGGGAGGTCCTTGAAAGCACATCGTCTCCTAATGTCCAAAAGTTGGTGGGAGTTACTGCATTCTGGTGGGACTAGGTTCTGTTGATGAAAACCAGTACCTCCTATCTAAGTGGAGAACATGCTATTGTATTGTTCCTCCTGAAAAACAATGTAATTGCTTTTAGTTTCCCAGATCAACAGACACAATATTTGTACCTCTCTATATTTAGGGCACTGTGATTTCCACAATATGGACTTGAGCAACAAAAGACAAAGGTGCAGAGTTTAAAAATAGAAAAGTGAGCATGTTCGGATAATAACCAGTTTTCAGGCCGATCGGTCTCATATAAGCAATTCTGTTCCAGTCACACATGAACAGCATCAGCACAGTGCTTTCACAAATTCAGTTTATGTAGGGAGATTTCAAACAAGGCTTAGCCACTTGCGTGTTGGTTTATGAGACAGCTGCTGATGCATGTCAATGAAGTGTTTGGTCTTGCGGTTTTGGTGCAAATGGTACATTTCTTAATTTCTACGTATAATTAATTGCAAAATCTGAGGGCACAGCAGTATCCTAATGATTTAAGGGCATTAGTAAAAGGACCTCAGGTATGTTGAATTAAACAAGTGAAGTTCCAAATTCCACTTATTTGTAGTTATAAAATATGCACCATGATTGTTTGTATAATTGCAGTTATTTTGTTTTAAAAAACACTGTTAAAAACCTCAAAATAAATTCAATTCAATTCAATTTTATTTATATAGCGCTTTTTACAACGTAGCATGGTCTCAAAGCAGTTTCACAATATTACACTGTCTTAAAAGGCCAATCCCAAGTTGAGCAAGCCTATGGCGACAGTGGCAAAACTCCCTAAATGGTAGGAAGAAACCTTGGGAGGACCAAGACTCAACAGGAGATCCATCCTCCATGGGTGGCATAGATGTTAACTAAATAAATACTAAAAGTATATTAAATTCAGCATAATAAAAAAACAAAAATGGGGGGAAAAATGCAACTGATTTCAAAAGGCCCGTACATACCTCATATCCCTCTGCTAACAACTAAGAATTAAGAGTGTCTTATGTCTTAGCTGCGACCTTCAGTCTTAGTCGCTTAGACCTTTCTATTAGTCGCCATGCAGAGATTTGAGGGGTGATCACGTATAAGCAAGTGGAAATGTGTGGGCAAGTACTCATGAGTAAGGGTGTTTATGTAACCTGTTTTTATTCTCCTATAAGGTCTGCTGTGTAAAGAATAACAAACTCAGAAGTTGAATAAATCACTCTATAAGTGGTATAAATGCCCACCTGGTACAAACTTAAGAGAATTTGTGACTACCAGAAAGCTAACAATGGTTGATGGAATATGTTATGGCACAAACACAGGTATGCAACATTTAGGACCATCTGATCAACACTAGTTTACTTTAACAATTTAGGTCTTATCACTTATTAAATGTAGGTCTTTAACATAAATTATAATTATAAATAAAAATCACAAACCCTACACATCATTAGTAATAAAAGTGACTGCTTACTTAATTAAATTGTGGACCTGATCCCCTAAACGACCCTGTTATCTGTGTAATACAGTTATCAACAAGGGTTTCTTGACAGAGAAGAATTTAAGCTAAAAACATCAAGTGTTATTACTTGCCCTTTTGTAATAGTATTTCCAATATCTATATATTTGCTCCAATTTCTAACAAAAACTGGTTCACATTCACTCATCAAGCCTCCGTTTCGTCTGGCACGTCAGTGTTGTTCGTCACACTGCTTCAGAGCAATTTCGGCTTTCATCAAGCAAAAGTATCAGTCATTTCAATTACTTGTGATTTCAGTGATATTTCTGATGCATTTACGAATCCTAAAACAGTGCATACCTGTGGTTTATGTAAAACTGCATGGATAATAAACATTTTAACACCATTAATCGCCTGTAGTTATGGGCTATATCTGAAATACTCCCTGTTCACTGTCTCCAACATTTTACAGTACATACTATATGGAGCACCTATAGGTAACAGAACTGGGTGGTATTTTAAATACAGACGTATAAGCTTTGCTTATTATTGTGTGACAGTAGCTTGCGTCACAGAAACGCACTAACACACTGTATGTGTTCATGACTAACAGGTACTGATAGCTTTGTGCTTTAAAGGATTGCATTTTGCCCTGTCACAGTTATTCCTAATGAAACTATTCATGCAGTTATTTTCCAGAGAGTAATGCAAGATCATGCAGAGATGACCAGGTCAAAATCAGAAGCAATAAGAGATTAAAAATAAGCAGAGCATTGTGTCCTGTTTGTGTGTGCCATGTAAATGTGTAACAGAATTCTCCTGCTCCCAGTCAGATATGTAATGTTGTTATGATATTACCAGTGTACACAATCAGCAGCCAGCAGTCTTTATAAACAGCGATTGCATACAAAGACAGCAAATACTAGAACAGAGAGAAAGAGACTCACATATCGAGGTGATGTTAAAGATGCTGCTGCTTTCACAGCTTCGATGAACTGCATCTCTCATGCCTCTCTATGCTGAGAGGCACAAACTGAGCATGCCCAGAACAGCACATATGCAGGCACACAGTTGAGAAGCTGGCATCACCATATTCACCTCAGCACAGTGGACTGCCCACCGTGCACTCATCGAGCATCATAAACCCCGGAAAAAAAGTTAAATATCTATTTAACTTTTCAAGCAAAAAAAGTCTTCTTTTATACTATATACAGTCAATTCTGGTTAATGGAACCACATGGGGACGCGATGGTTTTGGTCCTAATAACCAGCTGGTCCGATTAAACGAACATGCCCTATTTTACAAGACGGGACATGCTATGTAACATATTGTGCCATTGATCACAGCCAGGAACGAGCCATTGCGCTGTTAAGTGTTTGTGGAGTGTGCAGGACTTATGGGAGTGTTTGTGGGCATGGTTTGGGTCTGTAGAGTGCGCCTGGAGGTTACTGTCTTGGAGAATGTGTTCCCTGTATAAGTGTTCATGTCAAAGATGTGTGATGCGACATGCAGCACTGGACTGGTTCTGAAAGCTCTTATAAGGGCTGGTATTATTGTTTGTGCTGTGGTTCCAATAAAGAGCACGTAATGAGCAAGTCTGTTCATTCTCCACCTAATTCTTCTACCCCATCGCTTCAATGTTAAATGTTCATTAAACCGTTATTGTGTGATTTACACGCATAGCGAACATACAAACAAGAACTACTGTTGCTTAACAACTTTATTCACTGAAAAATAAATTTACAACCAAGTTTTTTAAAACGATCTACAACACAATGTATAGGTACTCAGCATGTGAAGTATTATACTGTAAAAAACAAGTTCTTACTAAATTCCAGTCAACGTTTGAACTTATCCAGTGTGAATTAACAGGCTTTGGCTGTGGCTAAGTGATGACTTGTGGCTTGTTTTTTTTGTAGTAAATGGAAATGTTAGGCAAAGGCCTGTAGGTGGCAGTAGAGGGCTGGGAGAAACTCTGGAGTTTTCAGGTAATAATGCCAGAGATGAAGAGTTTCTTCACGGATATTACATACCGTACACATTCTTTGGTCAGATTAAGCGGAATCTTGGTCCAAATAAGCAAATAAAATTACACCTATTTAATAGAATTTGTTTCGGTACTTTAGGATTTGGTCCGAATAAGCGGCTGGTCCCATTAACCGGTGGTCCAATCAACCGGAATCGACTGTACATGTGTATATCTGATGGTGCTCCTGCGTGTTCTGCTCTGCTTATTTTCATCCCTACAAAAGTGGACCTAGGTTTGTCCCAAAGGCTAAAACATAACTGTGGTGAACTAACTAGGTCACAGACTGTTGATAGGCAATTGAAGCCAACTCCCAACAAATGTATGCCAGTGAGGGGCACAGAACAAAAACACTGACTTGTAATATTCAACCGGAGAACATAGGATATTATGTATGAAGATTTTGGTGACGAGTATTTAGAAACCAACCATGTTTTAATCAAGGTCACAATCAGTGACTTATAAATGAGTTGGGGCTTGCTTTTGTTTGATAGCATTTTCAAATCAGTTTTCCAGTGCTTTAATTGCCAAAGACAATGCTATATGGACAGTAATTACAAAACAGAACTATTGCATTTATACAATGAGGAGTAGATGTGACAGCATAAATATTACAATATTAGACTGCATCGTGATCCATGGTATTCTAAACTCAGAAACCTGATCAACTACTAATAAAAATGATCTACAACAAAAAATAACAGAATAATAACATTACAAAATAGAAATAATAGACAGCACTCAAATTAACTTTGATACAGTGCACTATAATAATACTCCAGTACAATTTTGCACTATATAATAATAATAATAATAATAATAATAATACAGTGCAAAATTTAATCATTTTCACAATGTAGTTTGTTTGTTTGTCTATGCAGGATATCTCTATAATAAAAATAATAATATATTTAACAAAAATTTCTGAAGTCCAGCTGGACCATAATCAATAGTAGTGACTAAAAATGGACACTCATTTTAAACACTTAATGGACACATCTGAGGAATTGCAGTACTAAAAAAATAGTTGTGACTTGGTAAGTAGTAGTATGATTAACCATCTACATATACTCCCTGATTTACTATTGGTATATGTTCACACAAGTCCATTGTGGGTTGTATTTATCATAAACTTAACATATAACATTGACTTAAAGCTTAGTTTATCATAAAGTACTGGAAATCTTGTAGTATATTTAATGGGAAATACAATTATTATTTAATTTTAAAAAAATTATTTCCTTCAAAATTTAAAATGCTTCAAAAATAATTTCTGCTGAATGTGTATGTATGTGTATTAGAGGATTTCCATAAAGTCATGTCAAAGTCAAAGAAAATCATAATACTGGTGGTACCTGTAAATAAGTTGCTTAAATTCTTATTTTTTGTGTGCTCTGATGGGTATCATATCCGTAGCCAGGTAAAATGTCCATGTTCATGTTCATTCATCAGTGACATTGTTACAATAGATACTTTTTTAATATAGATATAGAGTTTTTGACCAAGTGTGCACCCATACGAGCTCTCCATTTGGCTTTGGGGCAGTTCCTCCTAAAGTGGCTGATCAGGTTTGTTGTTGTTTGTTTTGACTTTGCATAGTTTGAAAATTAAAATGTTGTTTGTGAAGTGTCCAAAGTGTTAAATTCTAACCAATTCCTTACTACTCCAAGCGTATCTCCAAATATAAATCCAAGATTGACATATACAGGTAAAGCAAGCATGCATATTGATATAAATTTGCATAGAAATCAATCAAGCCTACTTGTGTCCAACACAAATAAGAATATAAATGTAAACATTTTGTTTAATAAGAAAATACATTAATCAGAGCTAATTTAATCAGAGTTATATTTGACAAGGTACCAAAATGACTGAAAGCAAACTGTGATCCTCAGAGAAGAATATTGAAGGCACAATTATTTATCCGAGCACACAAAAAAACTTTTTTTTGTGAAAGAAACTGCTTACAATTAAAGTAAAAAAGCATGCATATAGGTTCAACTCTTCCCGAGAAGATACAGTGGAAGCAGGCCAATCAAAAAATAGTTGGATGCAGTCAGAGGAGGAGTTCCTTTGACTCTTCCAAGCACAGGGTCCACTGAGGTTTATTTAAATGTGTGGTGTATAAAGGGAAAATAAGTGTTTTTGGTTTTGTCACTCTTCATACAGTACATTATACAGAAAAGCGGCGGATGAGCAAGCAAGAATATCAACTACTACCACCAATTCTATCTCTCCACTACCACTGCCTGGTTGTCATAGCTACCATCTGTCTCCACACACACACACACACACACACACACACACACACACACACACACACACACACACACACACACATCAGCAGCAGCAGAGCGTAACAAAGGCACAACTCCCCTATTGCCTTGCCCTTTTCCTCAGTGACGTAAGGTGCAGCAAGACACTTTAATGACAGACAGCAGATCATAATTATATACATCTAGACATGACAGTCTGTACCCAGACATAACATTATTATAAATGCATGGCCGCCCGAGCCGCAATCGTCAATCATGTCACATAGTCCATCTACCTGTTCCAATCTCAAATCGGTTCTACCTACAAGCTCATGGGGGTCATTCACATTAAGCTCCTGTACTTGATTAATTCAGGGCTCAATTGAATTATACTATAATGACAGGTTTTCACACAAACGCATTATCCATCTTCTGAAGTGGATTCTTTTCATACCTGGTAAAACTACTTTTAAATAGGCCACGCTTGGTTCTCTAGATAAAAACAGGTTCGATACTCACAGTGCCATATTGCACGAGAATGCTAATGGGATAAATGACTAAATAACAAAATTTTTTGAGTTATGCAAAGCTGTAATGAAAACAATGTCACAGTGATCTGTGTCATATTTAGTACCAAAGGTAAATACAGTTCTGTAAACATGATGCCTTTAATATTTAAATATACAGACTCACTAGTCAGATTAGCTATAGAAAAGATAAATTATAGTTTTTATACAGTGCTATCTGTTTTAGTGACACGGACATAAGCAATACAAAAAATAATGCATATTAATAATCACGTCATTGCTAATGAGCCTGCTGCAAATGTATATTCTAGTCAAACTGCATCGTCAGACCAAGCAAGATATGCAACTACACTCCTTACAAAAATTAGGGTTAATTCAAAATAAAATTATTAGTGAAATTACAGGTCTGAACATGTGATGTGATTGATCATAGAACCCTGACTGAGTTTAAAAGGATAGATTAAGTACAAAGTTTGAAGTTCTCTCCATCCACTACACTTACGGTAGCATATCACTTGACTTAATGGGGTTAGTTTTGTGCTATTTCTTACTGAATCAGAGTATCTGGTTTGTAGGCAGGGTGAAAAAAAAGGTTAACAAAGGCCGTTTTGAATTTAGAATCCACAGGAAATATTGTGAACTTTTCACCGCTATGTATCACAGGTGTCGGTGTGAAACACTTTCTCAGCAACTACAGGTGGTCCACATTTTGAGCCGATATTCTTTACAACGAGAATCCGATAATACATTCAGTAGAAACTGCACTCCGAATTATGAATATAGATTTTTCCCCTGGGCAATTGACACATAGTCCAATAGTCTCTCTTCCATGCTGAATGAAGAACTCACAAAGGAAGTCACAGGATTAAATATAATGAGGAAAAGCCAAAATTGTTTTGTTATCATCACTTCCAATACCTTATTCAATAAATTACAAGCCAAATCCAATACTTTCTTATTAAATAAGCTTTATGTTAATAATTTTGCCCAATTGTAGTTTAATGCAATTTGTTTTTAAGCATATTTAAGTTAGGCTACGCACCATGATATTCTTCCATGCTCGATTTGGAACTCGGCAGTGCATGGCGTAAAGAGTCACGTCACGTGCTAGAAGTGATGAGTGCTGGGAAATGTAGTGAAGATAAGTATTACAGTATTAAGCATGTTAAAGAAATCAGCAAGCGTGGGAGAAAGATGTATGTTTCTATGTGACAATGCTAAATTTTTATTAAAAAAAGCGTTCACTAATGGCATGAGGTTGGGTTGGTAGCATGACTGGGGACTCTGAATATCTAAAGAACACTAAAAATGATTTTATGGTAATAAAACCTAATTTGAGTAGCAGCAACAGAGAAACTGTCAGCTGTGTGAAATTACTTCATGATCTCCAGATGCATTAGACAAGCATTCTGTAATCCAGTTTATGTGAGGAATCAGTAATATGTTTTTATTGCGTGTCATTGAATAAACACAAAAAAAATACAAATTAATAAAAACAGACCTTCCAGTTTTCTGATTCATTTGTTCAATAATTTATATCTTGATAAGCTACTACTTAAAAGGTTATTTTGATTTGTCTTTTTTTTTTATTTCTAGAGATCTGCATCTGAACACTCACTGGCGTCAAGACGCTTATGCATAAAAGACGGTGGCTCAGTTACACAACCTGACATGATGTATTATTACTTTTGAACCCTGCTGTCTTATGATGTATGTAATTTGGCGGAACTGCAGTACTGCTTGAGTGTTTCCTAGAATGTTCTTGCTTCAGCCGCACTGAACATGAATACAGAGCTTCCAACAAAAATACTAATTTTAAAGCCAGTCCGACTATATGCAAGTTCTTCCCTTGCATAGCAGTGTCGACAGTGTGACAGCACTCCATGTGCATTTCCATTAGCTGTCAGATGCCTGCTGCAGACTACATGCATACCCATGTACAGTTTCGAAGCAGCATACAAAACTGAGTAGCCCAAAAACCAATCAATAATCAAAAAAATCAATTCAGTTTTATTTATATAGCGCCTTTTACAATAGAGTATCGTCTCAAAGCAACTTCACAATATTACGCTTTCCTAAAAAGGCCAATCCCAAGTTGAGCAAGCCTAGGGCGACAGTGG
>JAVSBV010009653.1:0-12607 GCA_033117975.1 Parotocinclus spilosoma
ACACACACACACACACACACACACACACACACACACACACACACACACACGCACACACACACACACACACACACACATATATATATATATTATGCCTTATATGCAATAGTTTTATATTGCTATTTAAATATACCATTCAGAATATTACATTTACTTGACATGTTAGTCTACAAATTATTAATTTATAATAATAATTCCTTTCTTTCTAATGTTTCAATATGTTTTCTCTGTTTCTCTGTTAATAAGTTTTTACTCTCCATTGTCACCCTAGGCTTGCTCAATTTGGGATTGCCCTTAGACTTTGACTTTGAAAGTTCATTAGTTAAACAACAAGTTTAAACAAAATTGCTAGTAGTAATAACAATGCAGTTGTTTTATCATTGTTTTCAGTGTTGATATAAAATATGTTGATATAAAACACTGTTGTTAACATAAAAATCTTTTAAAACGAAATAAAGATGAAAAGCCTACCAACCTACATCAGACACAGCACCAAGCACTCTGTAATCTGTAAAAAAAAAAATGATCAGAATAAGTAGCTTCTGGTGCAGACTACCTGATTCTTTAGAAGCAGAGCTCACCAGCAGCCCAGCTTAAACACAAATTTCACTCACCAACATGGCACCCCAGGGTAAGCCTGGGGCAGGGGAGTCTCACTGAGAGTGAGGTGGTGGCATGCAGTTGGGAGACTCACAGAGGAGGGGGCTGTTTTCTTATGTCACTATGGATGGAGGAAGCCCAACATGTCAGAATCTGCCACACAAGGTACAGCTCAAGTATGAAAGTAGGCAGAAACAGCAACAGCAAGGCAATACTACTATAGGTTCTTCAAAGTCAAGAGAAAATCTACCAGCGCTTCAGAACACGGACACTGCAGGAGTATGTGCAGTAGCTGTTATCTGAAGAACCTGCCGATTACCAAATCATTGATCTAGTGATACTGAAATAAATCACCAAGACGCTGTAAAATTGGAAATATGAGTACAGCAGCACTGATTGGCATCTCTAGTTTAGGCCAATTAGTCATGTTCACACATCCAGGGGAAGTTGGACTTGACAGACTTTACTGATAAGGAAAATCATAAGTCCTCTAATCACACCTCATTGCTTTTCCTGTGATTTACCCTCAGGGATTTTCTTTTGAAGCAATCATTGTCAACCAAGTGGTTTGCCAAATGAAAGTCATCTAGTCCAACTGGGAAGTAGTCCAACAAGTCCATCTCCTTATGTTTATTATTGTAATGTTAATGACATATTTTTGCCAAAAGACCACGTTACCACATTATTATTACTAATATCACTAACTCATTTTCCATATTCACTTCATCCCATTGGCCTATCTGTCAGCAAAAGACATAAGGAGCCTGTTTTATACAAGGTGCCAGTTCAGTCAAGGGCACATGCACACACAAACACTGAACACAGAGACACATCTTTGGAATGCGGGAGGAAATTGGGACACCAAGTGAAAACCCAAGCAGACCTGGGGGGACATGAGCGACTGTGGTAGCCTAGTGGTTAAGGTCCAGGGTTCAAATTTCACCCATGCCAAGCTGCAACTGTTGGGTCTTTGAGCAAGACCCTTAACCCACAATTGCTTGGATTGTAAGACTATATCAACGGGATGCTGCTCTCGATAAGAGTATCTGCTAAAAATTAAATAAATGTAAATGTAATCATGCAAACTCAGCACTACAGCTTTGCAAGGACTCGAACCTGGTACATACTGTGCTGCCAGAATATCGCTGAACATTTTGTTTAAATAAGTAAATATATCACCAAACTGACATTCAGTACCGATAAAAGACTATCCCCATAAGGGACTCAGATCTTTATCTATCTATTATATATGTATCTATTTACTCAGATCATCTTTTCAATTAGTTGGGGGTTGACTTCTGTGGCAACATTTAGGAATAGGTATATTTGGATTTATAAAAAGAAATATTAACTATAAACCAGATATTTACTGTGAGGGTAGTGGAAATGCTGAAACACAAGACCCAACTTTTTGCACGACACATTTTATGGCAGTTTATTTCCCCCAAATTCAGCAAATAAATTGTGTTTAAATGTAGAGGTGGTGTTAACTTTGTATTATTTAGAAAATCAACAACATTTATTAAACAATACATATATTCTATAAAAATCAGCATAGCCCTGTGACTTCAGTTCTAAGTGGACAATTTAATTCTAGCTGACTGAATCCAGATTACTGCATCTGTTCTCAACTGATGGTCCCAACACCTGCCGATGTTTTGTAGAAATGTAATTGGTAACTCAATTTTAACTGGCTGCTTAGAATGTTTCCACCAAGATATCTGTATACTAATCACACCTGTTTTGTGTTCATGTACTTTGGCCTCTCAATCTATTTAAAGTTTTAGAACTGCCAGTTTTAAAATCTTAAAATCTTTATATTTAATAACATAATTACATAAACAGTATATCACATTTATGAATATAGATTTTGAACTGTGCACCCTGCTATGCACAACTATGGTTTACAAATTATTTTCTTTCTGTGTCTTCATGTAAACAATTACTTATCCAGAGCACCTGCTGCCAATTTACAACCCAAATTCCAATGAAGTTGGGATGTTGTGTAAAACATAAATAAAAACACAATATGATAATTCCCAAATCTTTTTCATCTTATATTCAATTGAATACACTACAAAGACAACATATTTAATGTTCAAGTGGATAAACTTTATAATTTTTTATTTTTACAAATATTTGCTCATTTTGAATTTAATGCCTGCAACACGTTCCAAAGAAGCTGGGACAGGGGAATGTTTACCACTGTGTTACATCACCTTTCCTTTAGAACACTCAATACGTCTTTGGGTACTGAGGATATTAAAGCTTTGTAGGTGGAGTTCTTTCCAATTTTTGCTTGATGTACAAATTCAGTTGCACAAACTGATGCAAAGTGGAAAAGTGTCCACATTTCAAATTGTTTTTGGAATTTATGGATGTCGTGTCCTCCAGGCCAAAGAGGAAAAATGACTGTCCGGATTGTTATCAGTGCAAAATTCAAAAGCCAGCATCTCTGATGGTATGGGGTATGTTAGTGCCCATGCCATGGGTATTGCACATCTGGAAAGGCACCATTAACTCTGAAAGGTACATACAGGTTTTGGAATAACATATGCTTATATCCAAGCAACATCTTTTTAACTTGTCTTGTTTCTGTCTCTGAGCCATGGCTTTTTATCTTTCAGGGTAGACCAGATTTCACAAGAAATCTCCACACTGTAAATGGGTTAACCAGGGTCCTGATGTACTTCAAGTCTTCCACACTCAGTTTTTTGTGGTTGATTGTCTCTCTTGTCCTCAGCATTGACTGTTTGTCTGAAAACACGTCTGCCATAAAATTTCAGCTTGTGAGAGAACTTGCTCTTTACACCATTTTCGCATTTCAGGCCTGCAACACATTTTAAAAAAGTTGAGATGTTAGAGTTTTTACCACTTTGTAATGTTGCCATTTCTTCTCCTAACACTTCAGAAGTACTGCTTTTGTACCAAATGACCTTTTGACATCCTCGTGTTAAAATCGATTGTTATTTATTATAAAATGTAATTGTTATTTAAAATTGTTATTTATTTATTTTTTACCTAATTACAAGCCTTAAACTGCCTCGTCTAATTTTTTTGGAATGTGCTGCAGGCCAAAAATGTAGGAATGGAAGTATATTAACAAATGAAATTAAGTTGACAAGATAAAACATGCAATATATTGGGTTCTAACTGGCTGTAAAAGTAAATGTATGAAACACTTTCTGGGGTTGTACTACAGTCTTGACTTTTTAATGGGCCCAAAGTGTGTCTCTGCACGATTAAAGTACCTCATCTTACACAGGCAGACTGGACTGTTGGCACAAGGCAGGTTGGGTCCATGGACCCTACCATCTGTGTGGCTCAGCAGAAATTAAGAGTCACCAGAGTAGATTACATTTTTCTGGCCTTCAGCTGTACAGTTTTGTTGAGCCTATGCCAACTGCAGCATCAGCTTCTCCTTGGCTATCGGATGTGGCCTTCTGCTGATGCAGCCCATTTGCCAAGGATTACTCTCATATGTTTTTAAATGTTTTGCTGCTCACCACAATTGAGTTGTTTTCTGCTGAACCGTCTGCAGAACTGCCGCTCACTCGCATTATTGTTCTTTATTTTACCATCTGAGTAACTCTAGAGACCGCTGCACATGAAAACCCCAGATCAGCAGTTATATAAATACTAAAAACTAGCTTGTCTGCCCCCAACAATCATGCCATGTTCAGAATAAGTGGGTTAATATTTTTCCCCATTCTGATGTCTTTTGTGAGTTTTAACTGATGTCACAGCCCATATCTGCAATATTTTATTAATTGCACTTCTGCCAAGTAAATGACTGATTATAGTGGGTACGGAAAAGATTCAGACCATTTAAAATATTTCACTCTTTGTTTCATTGCAGCCATTTGCTAAAATGTTGATAACACATGTTGATAGGTCAGGACTCTGGCTGGGCCAGTCAATGGTCACAGAGTTGTTTTGTTACTTTAACCTTTGTTATTTTAGCTGTGTGCTTAGGGTCATTGTCTTGTTGGAAGGTGAACCTTCGGCCCAGTCTAAGGTCCTGAGCACCCTGGAAGAGGTTTTCTTCCAGGATATGTCTGTACTTGGATACATTCATCTTTCCTTCAATTGAAACCAGTCGTCCTGACCCTGCAGCTGAAAAAACATCCCTATAGCATGATACGGCCACCACCATGATTTACTGTAGGGATTGTATATGGTAGGTGATGAGCAGTGCCTGGTTTTCGCCACACAAAATGCTTAGAATTAACGTAAAAAAATTCAATCTTTGTCTCATGAGACCAAAGAATTTTATTTCCCATAGTGTGGGAGTCTTTCATGTGTTTGGCAAACTTTATGCGGGCTTTCAGCTCCGTCGGGTCACTCTGCCATAAAGCCCCGACTGTTGGAGAACTGCAGTAATAGTTGACTTACTACTACTGCCTTTCCTAATCAAGTCCAGTCAGTTGAATTAAACACAGCTGGACTCCAATGAAGGAGTAGAACCATCTCAAGAAGAATTAGAAGAAATGGACAGCTTGTGAGTAAAATATGAGTGTCACAGCAAAGGGTCTGAATACTTATGTCCATGTGATATTTAATTTTTTTAAATTAATTTACAAAAAATTCTACGTTTGCATTTTTCTGTCAAATGGGATGCTGAGTGTACAAAGCGGATTCCAGAAAAGTTGGGATACTAAACAAATTGTAAATAAAAAGTGAATGCAATGATGTGGAGATGGCAAATGTCAATGTTTTATTCGTAATAAAACATAGATGACAGATCAAAAGTTTAATCTGAGTAAATGTAACATTTTAAAGGAAAAGAATTTTCCTTTATTTTAGAAGAATAGAATATAAAGAATTTTCCTTTCCGAATTTTTGAATAAAATATTAGGTGTTGGCACCTCCACATCATTGCATTCAGTTTTTATTCACAATTTGTTTAGTGTCCCAACTTTTTTGGAAAAAAGTTTGTACATTAATGAGAAATAAAATAAAAAAAAAATATTTTAGCAAATGGCTGCAATGAAACAAAGACTGAAAAATTTAAAGGGGACTGAATACTTTCCGTACCCACTGTAGATAAATTCACGATTGAGTAGTTGTACAGGTGTTCCAAATACAGTGCTTTGCAAATGTACAGTATCCCCAAACAGTATTCCTACAAAATACATCTACAAAATCAATTTAACTGCATTACAAAATATGCCAAATGCAATAATATTTATTTTAAAGAAAGATATCACAGGTATGCCTTATGCACAAAGCAGTACACAGGTTAATGTGTAAAAAAAGAACAGGCATACTGATCAAAATGAGCCAAAACAGTGTTTATAAGTATTTAGTCTTTTTCAACATTCATCTATTTATATTCCTAGGCCCTTCATCATTTACTTTTTTGAATAATATATCCAACTGTGGGAAATACACATCAACTTTGAGACAGAATCTAAAATAAAAGTCATATTGTATTAATTAATTTTCATTTTATTGCATTAAATAGGTATTTTATCACCTACCAACCAGCAAGAATTCTGGCTCTCACAGACCTGTTAGTTTTTCTTTAAGATTCTGATTCTATACTCATTACCTGTATTACAACCCCTGGCAAAAATGATGAAATAACCACTCTTGGAGAAAGATTTTTCAAGTGTTTGAATTGTATAAAGAAATTAATCATAGAGGCATGCCACATAACTTTTTTTAAAATTTCAATCATCTGGCATTAAGACAATAGAAGAAATGATGTGAAAACTTTCCTTCCAGAAAGACATAGAATGTCAATGGCATGGCCTGCAAATAGTGCTGATCTTAATCCAGTTGAAAATCTCTGGTGGAAATTGAAGAAACTGGCCAATGACAAGGCTCCAACCTGCTAAGCTGATCAATAACAGACAGTTGGAGATGGATTGATGAATACTGTTTGTCATCATCAGTCCATGCCTCAGAGAAGCTGCTATAAAAGCCAGAGGTGGTGCCACAAAGTACTAATAGTGCGGTGTTTTTTTCATGATTTCATAATATTTTCCTCAGAATTTAGTGATTCCATAATTTTTTCCCCTACTTGATTCAAAAAACACAAATGTTACTGAATACAACAATGATATTTATTTCTTTTTTATCGTTGGCATGTCTCCGTGACTAATATTATTCTACAAAATTATAAAATTATTTGATTTTCCTAAAAAGAGAGATAATTCGATAATTTTTGCCAGGGGTTGTACTTGCATTTGTTTGAACTTGATACTTGTATAAAATACACCAGTCCACACACTTAATCAATCACAACTCCAGCCTCTTCATTATGTCCAAGTCCGAAGATCTGTCTAAGGACACCAGGGACCAAATTGTAGATTGTAGATGAGGCATGGCGAAGAAAACATCATATTTTTTGCAAAAATATGGGACAGGCTGGCTGCACTGTACTGAAGGGAGGATGGATGGGGTCATGTTTGGGGTCATGTATTGTGAGATGTTTGGCCCACAACCTCCTTCCCTCAGTAAGAGCATTATTTTTCCAGAATGACAATGAGCTAAAACACAGGGCAACTAAGGAGACTGTAAGGGGCTGTAAGAAGCATTTCAAGGTTCTGGAGTGACTTAGCCAGTCTTCAGACCTGAACCAAATAGAAAATCTTTGAAGGAGCTGAAACTCAATGTTGCCCAGAGACAGCCCTAAACCTAAAAGATCTGTAGAAAATCTGTATGGAAGAGTGGGCCAAAATCCTTGCTGCAGTGCAAACTTGGTCAAGAAGCACAGGAAATATCTGACCTCTATAATTGCAAACAATTTTTTTTCAAGTTTGTGTATCATCAGGTTTGTAAATCATACAATGTGATTTTATGTGTTTTTTTATTTAGATTCTGTTTCTCACAGTTGACGTGTACCTACGATAACAATAACAAACCTCACCATTCTTTGTAGGTGGGAAAACGTGCAAAATCAGAAGTGTATCAAATACTTATTTTCCCCACTGTAGATCCCCCTAACAGAGTAAAATAATACAAATAAAATTGCTTTGCAAAAGTGTTGTATTACTGATTTAGAATTGCTAGTCAAATATTGGCTAGGCTGTCTTATGACCCTGTTTAGAATTACACACATGAGAAAGTGAATGAAGTAAATAAATACATATTAATGAATACTGTCTCATTGGGTTGCCACAATTAAGCACATTGAAAGTCTCTGTGGATTTCAAATGCATCTGTTGGCACACATCTGTTCTTAACAAGTCTGAAAACAAGCACACACAGACTGTTACTGGTTACAAATTATGTCCTTGCAGATGTAGAGTTATGGCTTTCTTACAGGGAGGGAATCTTTGTTTAACTTACATTCACTATTATGCTTGATTAATTCTGATAACTGTTGAGGGAGCATACACATGCACACACATATAGGGACTAGTATATAAAATATATTTCCATTGACTTATAAAAGATGGTAGTTAAATAATGTGTATAATAATTACGCACACTTGGGCATGAATACTAAGTTATAAGATAATTGGTAAAGCTAAGTTTTTACTGTGTGTGTGTTTATTGTTTACTGTATGTGTGTGTTTGGGGTGGGGGTGCTGGTAATGATTGGCCAGAGAGGATGTCCTGCACTTCAAACCCTGATCATACTGAGTGTAAAGGAAAAGCCATGTGAGTGTGCTACTCTTTCATCTCTCATTTTTCTGTCCCTTATTGCTCTCTCTCGCTCTCTCAATCACTCACTCACTCACTCTTTTTATTTCCTACATCCGATGTAAGGTGCACAGTGTGGCAAATGTGACAGAAGGAATATGTGCTTCAAAAAGGCAGCAGGAGACAATTTACCACCCTGAGCAACCTTGACCAGATGCATATTTACTCTCCAAGCATGTAATTTTGGTATAGCATATTCTTTCTGTGAGCAGTTTCACTTTGAAAATATCTACACCTTGTACATATAGTTATATCAGCTGAATCTAACATATACAGTCCTCTTTGTAGGGACATTATCTTCAGCCTGTACTGAAATACAGTGCTCACAAAAATTGGGGGATATTTCATATAGTCCATATTCAATTGCTGTCAGTGTGTTTTAGCAGTCTTGGGTGAGCATGCACCCTAATGAACAGTCAATTGGTGGCACTTTCATCCAGTTTGACATGCTTCTGTTCACCCACATGAATGTCACTTGCTACTCAATCATGATAATTAACTTTGCATCTCATTTGCATAATCAAACTTTTTCCCACCGAAAAAGAATGTAGAGGTCTGTAATTTTTATCATATATACACTTCAACTGTGAGAGACAGAACCTAAATAAAAACATAGAAAATCACATTGTATGATTAAAAAAAAATACTAAATCTGCATTTTATTGCATAAAATAACTATTTAATCACCTGCCAACCAGCAAGAATTCTGTCTCTCACAGATCTGTAAGTTTTCTTTAAGAAGCCCTCCTATTCTGCACTCATTAACTGGATTAATTGCACCTGTTTAAACTTGTTACCTGTATAAAAGACACCTGTCCACACACACAATCAATTACACTCAAAGCTCCCCATCATGCTCAAGACCAAAGAGCTGTCCAAGGACACCACCAAGCGCTACATGACAATAGGCAAGAAGCTTGGTGAGGATGCAATAATTGTAGGTACAATTATTATAAAATGGAAGAAACACAAGATGTCTCTTAGTCCTCCTAAGTCTGGGGCTCCATGCAAGATCTCACCTCGTGGTGTAAGGATGATTCTAGGAAAGGTCAGGAATCAGCCCAAAACTACATTAGAGGACCTGGTAAATAAACCTGAAGAGAGCTGGGACTACAGTCTCAAAGATAGTAGTTAATAACACACTACGCCGTCATGCATTAAAAACCCTGCAGGGCACACAAGGCCCCCCTGCTCATGCCAGCCAGTGTCCAAGGATGTTTGAAGTTCGCAATTGCTATCTGGATGATTGAGAGGAGGCATGGGGAGATGAGACCAAAATAAAGCTTTTTGGTATAAACTCACCATGCTTGTTGGAAAAAGAAAGATAAGAACACTGTGAAGCATGGGGAAGAAAACATCATATTTTGGGGGTGTTTTTCTGGAAAGGGTACAGGACGACTGCACCATATTGAAGGGAGAAAGGATGGGGTCATAGTCTCCAGACCTGAATCCAATAGTTGGCTCCAACAGAAAACAATTGAATCCATGTTTTTAATATGTTCAATATTGGACAATAATATGGTCAATATTTGCCCTACTATAAAAATTGCCATGCGTGCTATAAAAACATTGAATTGAACATACAGTATATACACACATCCTTATGCTGAAGCTCAAAGGACTCGCTTGCGTGCCATTCTGGAAACCCAATGGACAGACTGCCCTCTTTTTCTGTCCTCTTGCCCTCATTTCCTTCTTTACCCATTTCTGTATTTATTAATTTACCACAGACCTCTTTATGATTTCCTTTGAAGAGAGTAGGTGGAGCCTTGGATTTAGCATTTATGCTTGGTTGGGTCCCACAGTGTTGGCATTATGCTAATTTTGTTCTCTTTGGATTTACCACTAGCTTAGATGTAACTTTATGGTTGTGGACGGGCACACAGAGCAGAGAAGTTAAAAAGAGATAAGAGATTGTTTTCTTTAAAAAAGGATGATATAAATATAGTACAGCAATTTAATGATAAGACAAGATGTTAAAGGGAAGTAGGTGGGATGCTGGAGAAATAAATTATTGTTAGTTTAGGGCAATATGCATTTCGTTTTATAGTCACTATGTTTACATATCAAAAGCAGTATCATATCTTCAAAAGAATTTTTCTTGCTGCAGAACTGTTACACTATGTAAATGACATAGCCTTTTATTTGGCTTGCAGTGGCTTCACCACAAGTAAAAACTGTGATCAGATAGAGAAATGTAAATCATACAAAAGTCCCAAAGCTACTCACATGTAGACTATAAATGTCCATTATAAAATGCATTAAAAATATGGTCATTTAAAAATACAACAGGCAGAACACACAAAAGTCAGTAACCATACTAATACAAGTATGAATAATAGTAAACATGCAAACGAGAGGAGCACATGTGTTGCCACTGACTTCTGACATGCTCAGGCTCATGTGGTGTACCCACACACATGGAAAGAGACAAAAACACAAGAATTTGAGTTATCCACAATATGGATTACAGGTTATAGGTTCACCCCTGCTCACACCTGATCCAAAAAGTAAATAAATCTTACTGCTGCATTAGTGTCCACATACAAGCTAATTTGCTGATGTTAGAGTATGGATGGAATACGGATGTAAGTGGAGACTGCAATGATGGAAAGACTTCAATGTTCCTCCTGGAAAGGAGGTTTTAGCCTGTTTATGGATCCATTTGCAGTACTAAAACAGCATTTCTGTTTTATCAGACTAACGTGTAACCCAAATGGTTTACAGCAGTGGGTGGGCATTTTGCAGGCTGGTTTGTATTATTGTAGGAGCTGAAAACCTTATAATTAAAGCTCATATTAAATAAATGAGAATAAGTATGTAAACATTATGATGGTTTTGGGGGCAACTTGAACCATTATTGGACCCAAAAACTGTGTTAAGACCATGTTAAAGCAAACCGTGTTTGTGAATAAGTATGAGTAAATGTTTCATAGCAATGAGAAGCGAATTGTGCTGACTTTTATGGTGTGAATTTGTCTTTCTGCGGAAATATTTGACTGGCCTCAATATGCTGTTTCAAGATTTCCTTTAATTTCATATTGCCTTATGAGCTGTCCTAATATTCTCTCTCACACTGTCTCTTTTTTCTTTACAGTTGTCGTGTTGTATGTACAAGGCATAGGTACGAAAGAGTGGAGAGAGGTGAGTCAATTTTTTCAAGGTTATCCATTCCATATATGTTAAAACATTTAAAACAGGATCATAGAAGTGTACAAACTTATTGAGCACCAATTGCTTTAATATGGACTGAGAAACTAAGTGCCATAAAACAGCCATTTCCTTCAACAGAGAAGATAATTCTAGTAACTGTGATATTGCTTAAGCTCCCACACTCACACACATTAGGGTTCTTGCATTTAATTTGTGCTTTGTGTCACAATCAAAGGTTCCCTGTGGAGAAACCTGCAGGGAGTCAGTCATTCTCACCGTGTCTCAGTTACATCAGTATATAAGGCCCCACTTTCATCAATAAACCGATAGATTGAGAATCTACAGCTATGTCAGAAAGACCCTGTTCTATCCCTGGGTATCTAAAGCTGAAACAGTAAAATTAACAAACGGGCCAGAATTCATAACCTAGAGAGTCTAGGTTATAAATTCTGGCCCGTTTGTTAATTGACTTTACATGCTTGATTAGTGAGTTGCTGGTTTCAGATGCTGGAGTGGATGCAAGAATCAAATAGTTTCTAAAACTTTGGCCATATACATTATTAGTGCTGGCTTGAATGAAATGAAAACTCTTACTGCTGCTGCCAGAAATTAGTTCTGCCAGTCTTCTCCCACACGGTTTAGCTGGCAGAATAAAATGCAGTGTAGACTGACCCATATGTTTCTGCACACTGTTTTCTCGAAATCAACAAACTATCATGATGGTTACAGGACATAGCCAAATGTTTGTACATACTCAAAAATGCAACCCAGGAATTTGGCTGCTAAAACTGCTTTCAGTATTCTGAGTCTTATCACTTGATTTATGAACTACTGTATAAGAACAATCACTCATTTTGAACAATAAGCCCTGGCTTGCTGTTGGTATTCAAATAAATCTCAAGGGTGTCTGATTTGTCTGATGTCAAATCAGCACTCTGTGCGAGCCAGTCAAGTCTGTAATCCAAGATTCAGTATTCGCTTTATTTTAGATTTTTTTGACGGTCATGTGCTGCTGGAGTTTTTATACAATGTTCACTCACTCAATGCACTCTGTTAGCCATAGCTACCATATTGCTCCACTTTATAGATGTAAAGTCAGATACAGTAGCTGATCTGGTGAGATTATATATACACTACCGTTCAAAAGTTTGGGGTCACCTAGACAATTTTGTGTTTTCCCTTAAATCTCATACTTTTA
>JAVSBV010009664.1:0-12607 GCA_033117975.1 Parotocinclus spilosoma
AGCATGTTAAAATCTACTTGTTTCACAAAAAATTTTAGAGGAAACAAAATGTTCATACAAATTTGTTAACCAGTGTATTCAATAATGACAGAAAATATCTAGATTATAGTAAGCATTATAATCAAACTTACAATTTGGTCTCGAAAGGTCTTGAGAGCAACTTCCGTGGCCAAAGACCATGTCCAAATGGTGTTGAGACCGTGTCGAGACCAGTACTCGTATTGTAGTGACATAATAGAGATATTTTTGTTCATATTCAGTAATTGATGGTCAGGGTCACAGTGGATCCAGAGTGAAAGCTTTGAGCACAAGGTGACTGGACAACATTTTATGGCATGTCACTGGTTCACACTTACTTGGGATGGGATTAACCGTACAGTCGCAGCTGACTCTCAGTCACTTGATGGATTATCGATCTTCACACATTTCTGTCCTTCATCGATGTGATTTACAAAGTATTTTGGCAGAATAGTGGAGTAGTTTGCCATTGCTTTCTCCACCCCTCCCCATGGGACTGGCGTGCATCTGTTTCCAGTTACACGGCTGGGGTGACACAAGTTATAACAATTTAGAGATGCCAATTAACCTAACACGCATGTCTTTAGACTGTGGGAGGAAACCAGAGTACCCGGAGTAAACCCATGCAGACTCTACACAGAAAGGACCCAAGCCGTTCCACCCTGGGATTGAACCCGGACCTTCTTGTTGTGAGGCAGTGGTGCTACCCACCGAACCACTGGCTGCCCTCACACTTACTTACCCCATGCCAAATCCAGAGCAGTCAGACTACCTACTGTTTTGTCTTGTGGGGTAGTTGGAGGGGCCACACAGACACCTATTCCCAGCTCAGCACAGACAGGTCAAACTCATAATCCTGGAACTGTCCACCACTAACACTACCTGGAATCATGATGAGGTGCTGTTGAGGGAAAACATTCCAATTTTTTTTACTTATGAGAAATAATGTAAGCTTTTTTTCAACTTCAGGTTAGTCAAAAAATGATAGGTTGCTCTGAATTTCCAGCAAATGAATCTAGAGGGTCTGTCATTTCATTTTTTAGGGCATCTCTCTTTTACATGCCCCTACATGTTTTTTTTCTACATCTGTAAACCCTAAATGCATTTGACTGCCACCAGAGATGCCAATACTAATTTTTCAGATAAATTAATTGACCACTAATGGCTAACCCAGGTAGAACAATTTATTTGTTGAACAAAAGTACATGGCATGACCACCAGGAGTTTAGTAAGATACTGTTTATGATAGATTGTCTGTGTCATTGCAAGGTTATGATTCTATCAGTTGTGCTATTTTAGTTTGCTTAGAGTCAATGTCTTCAAAATTAATCATCATTGTTCTATCAATAACCTAATGCCATCCTAACCCAGTTGCAACAAAACAGGCAAAAAGAATGATAGGGTTTTGTACTGAAATGCAGTGTTTTTGTTAAAGAAGTTTGGTCCATGTACATACCAGTGATCCACATGATCCTTAGTACTGCTGTACTTTTTGGAGAGCAGTGCCATTGTTTTTCTCTACTCTGATGGTGACTCCATGGTAATGAAAATTAACATCAGCCCATGTGAGGAAGTGCTTTAGTTGATTACAAGTTAGCATTGATTCCTTTTTGACATTGTAGAGAAGTAGAGACTTTGCCCTTGGTGTGATCTTTGTTGGTTGACTACTCCTTAAATGATTTTTCCCATTGGCTACACAACTGTGTACTGACTGTGACTGTGGATTGTTTTGTAACCTTGACCAGTATTATGAGCATCAGCTCTTTTTCTGAGGTCCTTGAAAATTGCATTTGTTCATGCCATGATACATTTCCAGAACATGTTTTGTTACGATCAGACAGGACTCACAGCCCATTGGCATTCTATTGGCTGAAAATGCCTGACTCAAATTTCACCTATAAATGAACTATTAATAATAGAGTTTCAAATACTTTACCAGTCAATGATATGTAATGTTGGAACAACCAAGGACATTATTAGAGTATAATTTGTTTAGTTGAATTATTTTTATCTGTTTCATTACTTGTGTAAAAAATCTGGTCATCTGTTTTAGATCATATTTGTGCAGAAATCTAGCAAAATCTAAAAGGATCATGAAATATGTGTTCAATCTTTTGAATACTAATGTTTGCCTAAATACAGCGTTTCTCCTGCTCATTGTGGAAGACTTGACTTTCCCTAGATTAACTCAAGGCTTCACCAACACATTTTACCTGCTTGTATTATTAAAAATGTGTTGCTTTGTAATTCACACCCTATGCCTTACCTAAAAACATCACAAACGATACACAGTCGATTCCGTTTAATGGTTTATTAAACCTTTGTTGTGTGATTTACGCGTATAGCAAATGTACAAACAAGAACTAGTGTTGCTTACGAACTTTGTTAATTGAAACGCACAATTGTCGTCTTTGCAAAGTCGGTAATATTCACCAACCGACGCTGACTAGTGTTTGATGGTTGTTGCTTGATCTTATCTAGGAAGCCAATTTTTTCAGCTAACATCAAGTCCAGCCATGGCAGGGGAGACAAGATACGCACAGTTTACTGACTAAAGCATTCTGATGGAATTAATTGCACGTGTTGCCGGACACTCGTGTTCACGCTTGACTTTTTATGCTTGAATTTGCCCGAAAAGCGGAGATGCAGATGCATCCAATAAGCACACTGCTGGCTACTGGGTGCTTCGTTGTGGAAATGAAAGTGGTGGGCGTGTTCACCTGCCGCTGGTTTTGCTCTTGTCAACACACACAATTCTTCTGGAGAGCACAGGACTCCTCCCATAAATCGCTGATCACTAGGTGGCGACTTGTGGCTTCTTTTTCTTTTTTATTCTTATTCTCTCACGTTCTTTGGTCTAATTAAGAGGATTTTTTTTCCAAATAAGCGAACAAAAATGCACGAATAAGTGGCTGGTCCCATTAACCGGTGGTCCAATTAACCGGATTCGACTGTATAATATGATATAAACATGCATTATATAAATGATTGCATCACCAACAAATACAAATGTATTTTAATGAGACAATGTATGGTCAATAATTTGGTAAAAAAAAACAACTATTAATTAAGGCTTAAATGTTCTCTCTTAGAGGTAGCACATATGAAGGGTACGGTACAATGGTTCAATTTAGCAATTGATTTTTTAAATAAGACAATTCAAGTGCAGAGGCTTTTCCTTTGGGAATTAAAAAAGGCAACGTCAGCTTATGAACATGCATTCAAGCATTTGTATTAACATAAAAAAAATGTTTCAAGCACCATATTTAAAGCACCTTCTTCAGAAACTGTTGGATATATAAACAGTGTAACCGAAGCGTTAACACTTGACATAAAATGTCACATTGCTCACTTGCTGTTTCAGTTCAAAAATAAGACTTATTTTATTAATACTACACAGCAGTGCACGGGGCACACAGATTACGATGAAGACATAAATTAAAAGTTCCACACAGTCTCTCACAGATTCATATAGCCCATGCTAGTGGAATTCCTTAGTAAAGAAGAAAAGATATGAATATCACTGCTGTGAATCACCACGCCCGGCAAGGCACTTCTGAACTGTCTTATGAAATAAATATTGCATCGTTAGAGAATCCTAACATTGAGCTGTTTGACTTGCTGCACAGTATCAGCAGATAGCTGAAGGATCACAAGGTCGTTTCTTCTCGCACTTCATGAGAAGCACACTGGGCCAATGTCGATGCCAAACTCCTGCTCAGCCTGGCCCACATCCACTGGTGCCATGTCCACAATGGGGAGTTTGGATGGATTCTGTGAGCGATACTCGAACACAGTCTTATCCCATTCAGAGCTGGATTTCTGAGAGACACAAGTAGAGGCAGGATTAAATCAGCTTACATATTCTGCATGTCACCAAATATCTTACCAATTTTGAAAACTGATAATGCAGTGAACGTTATAAAGTAATGTTATTCACGATAACACTCAACCGTTTTTATATTGCTTTGCCAATGTAAAAATGTTTTTAACAACAAAGAAATAATGTTAAAGAAACTAAATAAATCAAAGTCCTGACCATACTTTAAGACTAACAACACCTTTCTCCAAAAAGTAGGTCTATTCAAATGATACCATGCACTGGTAACAATTCCCTACCCTACCTTAACTTTGTGTGCTAGCCATATAGTTTATATAACCTTACCAAGTAATGTTAGTTTGAAATATAAAGTGCAAATAAGCACAATTTAAAGCAAAAAGGACTAACACTAGAAATAAAATCATTAAACAGTTAGGTTTATTGAGCTATTTGTATATAAATTATGTTATGACTTATTGTGAGTTGGCAAGGCATCTGTATAGTGAACCCGTTTTAGTGTGAGAACCAATCAGGTTATAAGGTCAGAACGCTCATAATGTTGACTAATTACGCTGGAATTGGATGAACTTAAAGCTCCAACATTACTGGCACCTTTTGTAAAGATACATGAAATGTAGATCTGTCAAACAAAATATCTAATATTGTTAATCAAAATGTACTTTTTCCTATTTTACCATAAATAAAGGTTTTTCATGAAAATAGCACAACACAACCATACAAGTGCATAATATGGCATAGTGGATGTATTACACTTTCCTAATTCAATACCATTATTTTTTGTAATAAAGCAATTTTTTACATTAACATCATTTAGCACATGCCCTTATCCAGAGTGACTTAAAATTAATTAATAGTCATACAATCCAAGCAACAGTGGGTTAAGGGCCCAACAGTCCATAGTCCAGTACCTTAACAGCTGGGCCACCACAGTCCCATTTGTATGAACTTCTATATTAAAATGCATATGCAAGCATTAGTGTTCTCATGTGACGAAATCTGCTGTCACACAGTAATCAGCAAAACTTACAAGCAAGTGACCAAGCTCATTTTCTGCACTTTACTTTTTTCTTGTACTGTATTTCATAGACTAATAGCTATATATATATATATATATATATTATGAATATTGGTGAATATTGGACTATTTTGAATGCAGTCTAAACTATGAGTCCTTATCAAGGTCCAGCACCAAAAATATGATTAACAGTGTTAAAATACTATATTTGGCTTAATTAGGATGTTCAATTTACACCCCTAATCAAAAGGCAATTAAAATGACTGTGGAATCTTAAACTGAATCTGCGAATATGGTGGAAAACCTGTAGTATTAAATATTGCATGTTGAAAAACAGTGAATAAACTATTAATATATAATTTTTCAGTTCCAAAAAAAAAGAATCAAAAAGACATCACTGACTGCCATGGTGCAGCAGTTAAGGTGCTATACTATAAACCAAAAGGTCCAGGGTTCAGTCCCCAGTACGGTCAGACTGCCACTGTTGGGCCATTAGCTTAGCCGCATGGAATATACGATTTTAAGAACTATAAGAACTTTAAGAATTATAACTGTAGTATTGTTGACATACCGAACAGCCGTCTTCAGTGACTTTATACTTCAGCCGGTTGTTGCCAAACGCCTTAATATCTGTCCCATCTGCTGACTTTAAGACAGCGGCTTTCTTCAGGTTGTTGTTCTTGTCGTCTCTGTAGGCCACGCTGTTCCTGCAGTGGTAAGTGATGGTCTGAACAGCTTCTTTAGAGAGAAGGCGCAGGAACCTCATCTGTACAGCCACCGTGTTGGGAGATTCCTCTTTACTTCCATAGGTAAACTGTGGAAGATGGTCCAAAATTGTCATAGTAAGAAAAAGACCTTATATTTTCCTATTTATTAACACTATATAAACACTATATTAATAAAGGTTTGCGGACGTCACATAATTATTGACCTCTGCTTCTTCAGCAACATCCGTGACACATTCATAAAAGAAGAATACATTCTGGACTCTCCATAGACCAAGAGTGGCAGTAGAATGGGTACTCGATACACCAGATTCCTTTTACAACAAGTTAGTTTAGCAATGTTCTGCCCTGCTGTCCTTAAACAAAGTCCACAGAGAACTGGTTTGCCAATCAGTACTTTGATTGAGAACTTGGATGGCTTGAACAGAACCTCGATTCCATCAGATACCTTGAAAATGCACTGGAATGCCAAAACTAAGACAAGGCTTACTGTCTATCATCAAAAGCCAACCTGAAGGTCATGTTCCAAAATGTAGTAGAATCTCTAATCTAGAGAATGTTTGCTTGTCCATAAAATGAGTGTACATAATGTAAGTAGAAATACACAGATATTTTAGCCACCCAAACAGCAAACATGGCAGGTTAATAAAAGTAAATACAATTTTCTGATGCCCTAACAATACATGAATTAGCAGCATTAAATATCCTCTGTGATGCACTGACCTTTGTTCCTCTGTTCATGGTGGCTCCAAACCAAACTGGTTTAGGTGTGCTAGAGCGTGAGCTCCACCAGCTTTTACGTGGGAAGCTGTTTGGGTGGCCAGATATGCATGTCTCGCCTGTTTCCATGTTACAGTACACCTGAATAGCATCCTTCGGAGTGCCCTCATTAGGGTCCAACCAGTAAAGACCTGCAACACATTAAAAGCCAGAGGTGAGTCGGTATTCACATTTATTCAACTTGTATCATCATTATAAAAAATAACAATATTCCTTTAGAATTGTGTATGGAGAAATCTGTAATATCAAAATGTATTTAGGAGTTTGTGTGGTACAGCAGTCGAATTCACTAGCCATCCAAAACCATATTCTTAGCTTCAGCTGAGGGAGGGTCTGGAGGATCACCCCAGGGGGCTGCACCAGATTGCCCTCTTCAAGATACAATGCATTGACTACCAGGACAGACTCAGATGGAGAAAATCAATTCGAAATTATGCTGAGATTTTGTAGATATTTTTGGTAGATATATATACACTGCTCACAAAAATTAAGGGATATTTCATTATGGAATATTTAACATCATTTTTGTGACCATATATATTTTTATACTTATACTATAAAACTAGATAACAGCATCTCCTTGTTTCTAGAAAAAAAATGTTTGAATACTTGCAAAAATTAAACGACGAGTATTGCACAATGTAGCAGCATCTTTTTGTTTTTAGTCACAGTTAAGAGCAGTAAGTTGTAATGCTGGAAAGTTTATCTTCTCATAAATGGCTCTACTCACACTAAATGTTCTCTCAGCATCTTTGATTTAGTCACTCAACAGTCCTAGTTTGTGAGCTGCAGGTTGTAATGCAGGAAAACAAATGTATCTGCATTAATTCCACTATTTCTGAATATTGGCCTCATGAGCACAGATACCGGCCGATTCCAATTATCTCAAAATGGAATTAAATTGTCCTAATTAATCAGCCTGCCAATTATTCGGTCTTTCTCTATTTCAAATTTTTAATTTCACCCCAAATATTATGATTATATGATTTGTAATGAAAGAAAATGTAATAAAGGTAATACAAAATAGACTCATTTTTAATAGTGGCAACCAAAAAGCCCCCACTGTGCACATGTTTTTATTTAATATAAAAGTACATGTTTGTTTTTTTTTTGTTAAGCCAATTTTCTTCCAGTTTTGTTGTCCTCAGAACATGTGAAGTCAGCCACATATATTTAGACTGCTGCACATGCATTTCCATATGACAGCTGAATTCACTTGAAAGACAGTGCTAACGGCCTATTGTGTTTTATGTGAACTGACTGCTGACTGACTAGCTTTGTATCAACACTTGGCAATAGCCAGCAGTAATGCTCTCTTAGACAGCTGGAAATGGGGAGATGATGCATTAAAACAGTAGGGTAAAGTCTACCCTATAAACACTGAACCCAATTTTATAATAATAATGGGCAGCACGGTGGCTCGGTGGGTAGCACCACTGCCTCACAGCAGGAAGGTCCCAGATTCAATCCCAGGGTGGAGCAGTCTGGATCCTTTCTGTGTGGAGTCTGCATGTCCTCCCCGTGTCTGGGTTTACTCCGGGCACTCTGGTTTCCTCGCACAGTCCAAAGACATGCGTGTTAGGTTAATTAGTGTTTTTAAAGTGGCCCTTAGTGTGTGACTGTGTGCATGACTCTGTGTGCCCTACAATGGATGACCTCCCCGTCTAGAGTTGTTTCTGCCCTTGCCCCCAGAGTTGCCATCACCCGCTGGCCCGTGACCCCACGCGATGTATGGAATAATACTAATGTCAAATTTGTTACGAGCAGTGGTGGTGTTTTTAACAGGACCCATGTATGCAGGATAAGTCTATCCCACGTCGTATAATAATAATGGGGAAATAATATAGAACAACTGACAAGAGCGGAGCGTGAGACTCCTAACATAATGAAACCGAAAGGATAAAGGGGCGCGCCGAGGTTGCGCCCAAAATGGGAGCAACGCACGAACTTGTCACGAGAGGACGCCAAAGCGTCAGTATAGACACTTTACGTCTTATAGAGTGTGTCTTTACTCGGTGGCCACTCGCAGAAGTGGCTAAAGCGCAAAAAGGCGAGCATATAAGCTCAGGGCGCGCTTATAGCACGAGTGTGAATAACACATAAAAGGTGCAAAGCGCCAGAACATGAAAATAAACCCAAATACGCGAGGAGCGCGAACGATAATACATTGCGAGGAGCGCCAAAGCATGTGTACGTTGGTTTGATGGGCCTGATGCTTTTATTTGAAGCCAAAAAAAGTATTGAGAAACCACTTAATAAAGCAACAAAGATCAGCCAGATGAAACTGAGACTCGGTGAACAAGTGCGTAAATGTGAACCAGTTTATATAATTACTGGTTAGGAAGGATATTTAGGTGGGAGGGGGAAACCAAAGGCTACTTGCAATAGGAAGGTACATATTTACATTCAGCTGCGGCCAACTGTGGCAGCTTGGCAGAGGTGAGATTTGAACTCTGGGCCATCAGATCCAAAGTCCAGTACCTTAACCGCCAGGCTACTGCAGTCACAGATATGTATACATACTTCCGGACACAATTAACAGCTTGGTACAAATAAGTATCAAAATGTTATACATGCAAACATGAGTAACTTGCACAAAATATTCTGTGAAGACTAAATTCAATACAGTTTTTAGTCCAAATGTAAGCTAAAAAGAAGTGGAGATGCAGCTAGACAGCACACATAAATTGGGGGAAATTGTATTAGGGAATGATTTATTTTGAAATATCCCATAATATTTGTGAGCGGTATAGTATGATGGTGAGCTTGAGAGTAAATGAGACTTCTGTCCTTTAACTCCCACCTCTGCTCGTGGATCTGCAGCATTGATTGACTGTGTACAGCTGCTATGCTAAAAGTTAAAAGACAGATTTATTTCTCGTTACAATTAAGACCTCAGTCGTTAAAGTGATCGGACATTGACGAGATGCGCTAAATATCTGTATATTAGTCTGTCAGAAATATTTATTGGTGATGGAAGATTGGTAGGTATGGCATTGTAGAGTTTGAGGCTTATGAGTTTATATAAACGAGATGTTCAGAGGTCTGTCTGTTTGTGGGAGAAACGGCATGATGGTGGAATGTGGTTTAGCTATGCGTGGAGTTTGGATGTTCTCCTTGTGTCCACTAGCTTTTGGCCCATTTATTCCCACCTTCCAAAGTTTGTGCATTAAACTTCATTTCTTCTCTACACAAGGGTTATATGTTTAAAATGTTTAAAAACTGCTGCTTTAAATAGTTCCTCTGTACTAAATATATCTACTGCTCACAAAAATTGGGGGATATTTCAAAAGAAAATACGCCATAATAAATTAATTTTTCTGAGCAGTTTATTTAGTTTTGCCTCTCTGTCCTTTAGAAATGCATACTGTGACTAGTATTTATTTATGAATGAATGTTCCGTGTTTATTTTTAAATGATTAATTGTCCACAGATGTGGAGCTACCGATTTATTTTTGCTACATACATTTATTTTGCCCTTCATTTCGGTCCACAAACAAACACTTAATGTTTATTATAATAGATCACATTCTATGTTTGATTATGAATAGTGTGAGCCAGGAGCATTTCTAGACTGCTTGTCATACTGAGGAACACAAAATTTAGAGAAGCACAGCTGTACCCCTCTGCTTGCCACATCTGTGTGCAAAGTGTGCGTAAAATAAACCTGCTAAACACTTAATAAACACTAAACAGTGGTTGACCTTCTTTTAAATATTAGTGGACTGCTCTAAATGAACAACCAAGGAGTCCGACTGCAAGCCTTAGCTACTCAAGCTTTTGGAAATACGCTGGGGCATTATGGGAAATGTGGTGCAGGTGGTAAATTTGCGTGTTATGTAGTTCTGGTCTGCATCCCTACATAAAATGCACTTTTTACCACCGTGATTTAAATGGAAAACCGCAGCATTTAACTTTTTTTTTTAAATGGATCTGGTGGCAGAAACTGATTTATCTGTTGCCTCAATGAGCGAGACGGAGAGGAAGAGAGACGGAGAGGAAGAGAGACGGAGAGGAAGAGAGACGGAGAGGAAGAGAGACGGAGAGGAAGAGAGACGCTCTATTTGATTCTAATGGGTTTTTTTCTGTTTTTATTGTTTCATTTTATTTTGTAATTTACATTTGTTATACTTTCTCTTTGTACTTTTTATCTTTATATGTTCTCTGTTTTGTATACAAGCTTTGGGCAATACGAATGTAACATTTGTCATGCCAATAAAGCTTTTATAATTGAAAAAAAATGAGAGAGATATTGACTGTCACCATAATACTTGTAGCAGCAAGTTTGAAATTAATAAATTAATTAATAAATAAACAGTGTTAAATAAGCAGACATACCACATTAGGGTGAGCCATAAAACTCATTTTTTTAAGTACTAAAAAATACAGGCAAGCATTAAAACAATTAAAGTCAGCTCTGGTGCGAAGACAAGTTCACTTTCCTCTACTGTACATAAAACCTTTTTATAACACCATAAAAGCTTAAAACTCTCCAGATCACTCATGTTGGAGAGAGAGAGAGAGAGAGAGAATGGGAGAGAGAGAGAGAGAGAGAGAGAGAGAGAATGGGAGAGAGAGAGAGAGAGAATGTGAGAGAGAGAGAGGAGAGGAGAGAGAGAGAATGTGAGAGAGAGAAAGAGTGGAGAGGAGAGGAGAGAGAGAGAGAGAGAGAGAAAGCGAGAGAGGGAGAAAGCGAGAGAGGGAGAGAGAGTGAGTGAGAATGAGAAAGAGAATGAGAGTGAGATAAAAATGAGAGAGAAGGAGAGAATGAGAACTGTGGAATGGAAAGAGAGAAAACAAATTACGTTTTGGTATTTCATATTTGAGCCTTAACGTTCAAGGGAACAACTCTTTTCACGTAGATGTTCTGTTGACCAGTAGCACCTACAGAACAGTCCTGCAGACCATGGCAGCTGTTTTGTTTTCTATACGGACCGTTCCTTAGGCAGGATAAGGTGGGATCTGTGGGACGGACTTGGCACCACAGGGCACCTTCAGAGGTCCTGTAAAGTCCTTGGACTTTGTTCTGATGGGCCAGAGCCTCAGCTGCATATTAGGCAGGTGCTTTTAATGTTAGGGCTAATTGGCGTCACAAAGAAATGACCACGAAGGGACACGCTGTGATTAATACAACATGATTGTTAGGGGAAACTATTTCTGTGGTTCGTCTCTCCCTGAGCCACAGCTCGCTGCTGCACGTCAACAGCCCGGGAGCCTCCTGAGAGTCGCCGTTATCAGGCCAAACGTTCAACATAAAAGCGCCGAGCTTTTTTTTTAATCAATCACGGAGCATAATGAGCATTTTTACAAGGCACCGGTCATTGTTAGGCAGCGCTTTCATTGGTATTGTTTCCATTATTCTCCTAATAGCTTATATAAAGCTCCTCATGCATAACAGTCATAACACGAGAAATCACACCGATACGACAGTTTGGGTTTGTCGCTCTCACAGAGCAACCTTTCAGTTCTACAGCCTTACATTATTAGCAGCGGGTGCTCGGGTGGCACTGGGGAATTTGCTAGGCCCGGGTCCGAGTCTTGGCACTGCCTGGCACTGACATATATATATATAAAACATGACCTGAAAACATTTCTTACTGATTATATACAGTCGAATCCGGTTAATAGGACCAGCCGCTTACAGAAACAAATCCTATTATATATGTGTAATGTTATTCGCTTTTTTGGACCAAAATTCCGCTTAATCGGACCAAAGAACGCGCGAGCGAATAAGTAATATGTAATATCCGTGGTTGCCAAAGAAAGAGCCGACCAATACCAGCTTCCACAGAGCTACAGTATAAATACAGAACAACTCTTCGTCTCTGGCATCACTACCCGAAAACTCACACGAGTTTCTCCCCCAGCCCTCTACTGCCACCTACAGGTCTTTGCCTTAGATTTCCATTTACTACAAAAAAAAGAAGCCACAAGTCGCCACTTAGCCACTGCAAAAGCGGGGAGAAATGGGAGGATTTTTGGGATCCCCGGGAGAATTTATACTTTTATCAAAGGTCAGGAAATCCGAAAAGTTGTGTAGACGAGAGCAAAACCAGCGGGAGGTGACCACGCCCACCACTTTCTCGATTTTGTTCAAGTGCAGTCCGTCAAAAGAACGCGTCAGATCACACTGGATAAGTTCTTTAAACGATGACTGGAATTGAGTAAGAACTTGTTTTTTTACAGTATTATTACTTCGCATGCTGAGTACCTATACATTGTGTTGTA
>JAVSBV010009685.1:0-12606 GCA_033117975.1 Parotocinclus spilosoma
AGCCTCACAGCAAGAAAGTCCTGGGTTCAATCCTAGGGATTAGCAGACTGTGTTCTTTTCTGTGTGGAGTCTGCATGTCCTCCCAGTGTCTGTGTGGGTTTACTCTGGGTACTCCGGTTTCCTCTCATAATCCACAGGGGCGGGACGGTGACTTAGTGGGTAGCACTGCAGCCTCACAGCAAGAAAGTCCTGGGTTCAATCCTAGGGATTAGCAGACTGTGTTCTTTTCTGTGTGGAGTCTGCATGCCCTCCCAGTGTCTGTGTGGGTTTACTCCGGGTACTCCGGTTTCCTCCAGTCCAAAGACATGCATGTTTGGTCTAAATTGGCATTCGATTGAGTGTGTATATATATAAAACCAGTCCTGACATAACCTCGTGTGTTTCACTGATGCCGATAGCGATCAAATAAACAAACACACTTACAAACGTATGAATTAGCTGCACAAATAATGTCAGACAAATCTGATGGAAAGCACTGTAGTCTGCAAAACGTTGCTGGAGAAGTGGAAGAGGTTGCTTAGTTACACTAGATATAAATTATAATGTTCTCAGGAGAAAGTTCTGATCTGTACAAATGTCTGAACAGCCTAATTGCACTGTTCCCTTGATTCCTAAACACAATAGCCTGTTAGTGTAATGACAGTAATTTACTGCTGCACCACTGAACCCGGCATGCACGACTCCCACACGACCGACCGGACACGACCGCCAGCGCCGTTTGATTTCCGATCCTTTTTAATCCTGCAGACTCTTCTCTCAAAAAAAATGCATTATTTTTTTGTTCTCTAAAAACAAGCATTTCAGTAGAGTAAAAATACTCTTTAAGACTCTGTAATTATAAACTGGTTACTGGAGTTAGCTAGTAATCATTCATAATTTGGCAAGTTTATATACTGCTCACAAAAATTAGGGGATATTTTCAAATAAATTCTATCCCATAATAAAATGTGTGAGCAGGATCTAAACATGCCAAATGACTAATTATTACTTTTTTATGAGCCCCTATGGAGGCCTTTTATTTTTCAATATTTAAGACGATGTATTATGCAGAAATGCTTGCTTGTGTTGTTATTCACAAAAAAATATTACACCTGACAAGACTGGTTCATTTAATTTGAATTT
This sequence comes from Parotocinclus spilosoma, assembly GCA_033117975.1. Lineage (NCBI taxonomy): Eukaryota > Metazoa > Chordata > Actinopteri > Siluriformes > Loricariidae > Parotocinclus > Parotocinclus spilosoma. The sequence continues at coordinate 1,123 of JAVSBV010009685.1, forward strand.
TTTTAAGGAGTAGCAAAAGAAATGCAAAAAATAAAAAGAAAACCGTGAAATGTGGGTCAAACTTTGCAATAGAAACAGGTACCGAAGAATTTCTGTTGCATTTTTGTGTTAAATATGTTGCTTGATAATTACACAAACCCGTTAGAAATAGATGAAAGCACACTGCAAATCTAAGCTTGTATATAATTATGACTTAAGAGCTTATTTAATAAATGACTAATAGTTAAAACACTATAAATGAACGGACAGGGAGGTTGCCATGTTACTTCTGGGTAAAGATTAACTAATAACAGTGACATCATCAGACCCATTTTAAAATAAAATGATCCTGTGACCTTCTAAAACCATGATGGTAAAACATTCACTACGCAAGTCACTACGTTTCCCATAATGCCCCAAAGTCTTTTTAAAAGATTTCTGACTAATACTGTAATTCTGTATGTATTTAAATGGAGTTCTGTAGGTAAAACACAAACAATTTAGCATATCATGTCCTAAATACAAACAAAAAACCTTTTAAATATATGTAACTATAAACAGTGTTGCTAATTATTAAGGAAAATTCATTTCAGGATTGTATTTCTAAATATAAGCATATTTCTAATTATATATATATATATATATATATATATATATTCTCTAACCGTTAACAGCTCTTGTAAACGTACAAGCGTTGTACAATGTAGTGTACAACGTTTTTAATTCCATCTGACCAGGTAAAAATGTACTGACATGACGTTTCAGATCTTCTCCATCCTTTCTTTCTCTCTCCTCTATCTTCTGCTTTCAGAAATCGGATCGATCGGTATAAATTGGTCAGATATTACATGGACACTTGTGTAATCTTATTGATTGGACTTTGAGCTCAGTGCAGAACGAGTGCTGTCTGAGTGAGGGCAGGGATAGATGACACGCTGCACCTACACCCCAGCCATTCCCAAATCTGATAAACCAGGCTGATTGCTTCTAAATCTTCTGCAAGCTGAACTGGAGAAACCATGGTGTTCACCTGGGCTGCACTGGAAAAACTTCTCAAACTTTAACACTTCAGAACTCGTTCAATCCCAAATCAGGGACAGTATGGAAAACGCAAAACATACAAACCAACAAAACACAGTGCGCTTTACATTTAAAAGCTGATCAAGTTCAATTGCTTATAAACACATTTCCGGCCTGTAACACATTCCAAAAAGAGTGGGGATGGGGGTGTTTAAAAACAATATTCTTTAGTGGCTTCTCAGCTTAGAGGAATCTAGATTGGACCGGAAATGTGTATCGTGAATCGAATCACTATTCCAGAGCTTTTTTGGAAGTAATAGATGCTGTGTTTTCTGGACCAAAGACCAGTGCCCTTGGTAAAGGTCATTTACATTTCTGTTATGACAGCATTAATGCAGAAAAGTACATTGAGATTTTAAAGCCAAATTAATTCGATTAATTCATTAATACAAATGAAATCAGATCATTATTTAGTTTTTTGTTTTATTACAATCCCTAACCTGTCATCTTTCCAACTTTTTGGGCAGTCCTAAAATCTAGGAATGAATGTTTATTAATAAATGAAATGAGGCTGATGAGAAGAAAAATGGAATAAATTGGGTTCATACTGTCTGCGATGAAATAAAAGTCAAACCAATGCAAGGCTTAAAAAAAAACGCAAAGTTTTGCATTTTCTGTACTGTCCCATAACTTTTTGATTTGAGGTTGCACATGAAATTGGCTATTTTCCTTTACGCTGTGCTACCGGGTCACTTCAAGGTCAGTTACTCAAGGGTGACTGAATCACCGTGGCTACAGCTCATCAATTCCAAAATCTGATAAAAGGCAGAGGAAATACTTAATGCTCCTGAATCGCCTGAAAGCCTGTGTTGCGGAAGCTCTAGTGGTATTTGTCATTGCACAACAAAGGTCGGTGCAGCACTTCAAGGGTAGTTACTCACAGGGTGACTAAAACATCCCAGCTACACCTTAACAAATCCAGAATGTGAGAAAGACCAGAACTGAAATGACTGAGTGGTCTGCTGAACTGTAGAATCTGCTGAGATTTGTCACTGCGCCACAAATGTCACTTTATGGCCAGGAACCCAGGCGGAAACTGTGCAGAGTTTGGCATTTCATTTAACTGTGTGTTCGGATCTTCTGTGCTGGGCATCAAACGCACATATGTGGAGCGTTTGAAAGTCAACCGACCTTAAACAAATGGGATATGGACTGCTAACTTTGTCACTGCACCAAAGTTATGTTGAGGGCAGAAATATAGATGTGACTGAAACTTCACAGGTAAAGAGCAGAGTTGATGGATTGTTATTGAATCTTCTGAAGGTGCAGTGTGGAAACTGTGGAGATCTTTGTCACAGCACCATAAAGCTGACCTTCAGAGCAGTTAGGCAGAAAGCTCTGGAAATCTTGCGTTTCGTTATCTGGTCACCAGTGTATCTAACCAGTATCGTGCCAGTGTTGGTTTCCTCCAGGTTTCCCAATTTCTTCCAACATATCAAAGAGATCCAGTAGGTCCATTGGCAGCTCTATAAGTTTCAGAGCGTATAAGTGAGAGTGTGTGTGTGTGTGTGCCCTTGGATTTGCTGCTCTAAATTTGGTTTGCAATGCGAGGTTCAAAACCAGCATCCTGTTTCCTGAACTTGTTTCCTGTCGTGCTATTTCAACCTGATCCTTGCACTGAGCTCCAGGATTGTCTCCTATATTACATTATGATCCTGGACAAAAGTGCTAAAGTTTTCATTTCACCTTGACTTCCTTGCTCCAGAAACGAAGACTTTTCACTAATAACATGCTCACGCCTCTTTGCTCCCACACTCTGATTCACCTACGTTTTAATCGTTTGATTGTTCTTCATTTTTTGTTTAAGTCCATGTTTATTTTTACCTTTCTGGCAAAGTTTCACAGTTTTTCCTGATCTGCTACATTCGGATTCCGAATCCTGCACTGTCCCTCATTAACCCTCTCACCTGTGCCCCAGACCTTGGTACCTGCAAATGCCTGACCTCTGTCAGCCATGACTATGCTCCAGAGCTGCTAATCTCTGCTCTCTGCCTGCCTGGATAGTTCAATAAACTGTTGACTTCTGAGCAGTTCTCTCTCTCTTTCCATTTCTCGGTCTGAAAAAAGATTCGAATTAGAAAGGATTTTTAAGCTAATACCAAATATCTTACAAATATCTCAATATGCAGTACTGTACAAAAGTCTTAGGCCACCTTTAGATTTGTTTTGCTTTATCATTATATAGTGACCATATATAACACATTTCTGAGGACTGGATCCCAAAATTTTAAACTTGGATTCGTCGCTCTACATTACTCTATTTTGATGATCTTCTTTCAAATCTTTGGGAGCTTTTGCATATCTTAGGTATTTTACCCTGTTCTACTTCTGAAAAATGGTTTCTTGGCTGCTACACTTTCAAAAAGATCGCCTGATCAAATTTCTATGGACTGTAGAAGGGTTCAGTTTGGGATCCTGATACTGCCTTCAGAGCTCCCAGGTACTGATATTAATCAAGTTTAAAGAGAAAGTCACACTAAATACTTACCACCATAACCTATAAGAATTTTTAATACTGCATATACATTTATTTCCTGTAATTTCTGGTTGTATTTGAACAAAGAGGCAGACAAGTAATGAAAAATGGTCATTGTGGCATTGGTGGCCTAAGACTTTTGCACAGTATTGTACATATTTTATATCTGCAGTAATTCATGTGCAACCTAAAAGAGCCATTTATATATTACATTTATTTAAAGTCTTCGCTTTTGTTTTGTTCTAAATGGTGCTGTGGCGTGGCGTAATAGTTAGCAGATCAGTCACCACGTGCAGGCACTATTGGCTGTGCCTGAGGGAGAGGAGGCCAGTCAGGGGATCATCTCAGCACTACAGCAGCAAATCATGCCTGATATGGGCTGGCATCATGTTAAAAATACACATGTCTGCGTCCTGTATTCTTCGAGAGTAGCTACCAAACTGGGCACTATATTTGTCGTACTGCTCCTGTTTTTCCTGTGCGTTTGTTACAGCTTGTATGTTCCTGTTCCTGTCTTATGTATTATTCCCTGTCTGCTGTGTTTTTTTATAGATGCATCACATTACATTATTGGTTACTGTTAACAATTGTGTTTGTCTATTATTGTGTTAACAGTTATATTGTCTATTAATTATGTACTTGGATTAGCACTTGTATTAGCCCCTTTGTTTACCACCCGTGCCCACCTTAGCCTAAACACCGTGCTTTTCTGTGTACCATTTGTTTTATGTTACCCCATCCACCCTAGCCTCTCAGGGCTCCTCATGACTCCAGGTTGCATGGGTCCTGTTCACTGGCTCCTGTGAATCCTTTGCTTCCTGTGGTTTTGCTACAGCTCATAAGTTCCTGTTCCTGTCTTATCTATTGTTCCCTGTCTGTTGTGTTCTGTGTTAGCTGGTTTTACTGTCAGGTAGTCTCTGTTATATCAGTGCTGTTTCTTGTCATTGTTAGCACGCTGCCAACTTTTTTATATTAGCTGTATGTTATGTTAACTGTATGTTAGCCTTTTTGTTCACTACCTGTCTCTCCGTTAGCCTAGTCTGTTTTACCTGTTTCAAACGTGACATGTATTTTGCATTTACAGCATTTAGAGCAAGTTGCTGAAAAATATCATATAGCTCCTGAAGACATAACCCATTTAGCAATTCATTTCCTGTTGTTTTAATCAGATATAAGCAGAGAGTGAAAGCACAAGTCTTTCCTGAAGGATTCATCCTTTAGTAAGTTACCTCCTAGTTGCACACAACTTCCGAAGTAAACCTTCAAACCACAGAGGCTGCTACTTTATGTTTATGTAATCTGCTTCCCTGCCTCTCCAGGGGTGCTACGTTGGTGTAGCAGGTCGTGCTGGTACTGTGAAGCTCCAGGGATCCAGTTCTGATCCTCGCCTCTGTATAGTCTCTCTGTGTGGAGTTTGGCATGCTTCCCTGGTGACTTCTTGAGTTTTCATTAGGTATTGCAGATAGGGATGATGTCTGATCCCCAGCGTTAGCCTTAAGTCTGATGTTTCTGTGATAGACTCTGGAGCCACCTTATTCCTGACCCTCCGAAGACGCTTTCTGAAGCTAAATGAGTGGGTTGAAAAATACGAGGCAAGACATGCGAGTCCCTGCAAAGTCTATGAGTAAGAGTTTACTTGATAGAAGGCGAGTTAGTGAAGCTCATGAGTTGCTAGATGGAGCTTGAACAGGGCTCTGGAGGCTGGCGGTGACACACTGGTTCCCAAATCTCACTAAATATTTTATGATGAATTAATTATGGCTCTAAGGGTAAATGTAATAGTATCTTACGCTTCCATTGTCTATCTCGAGCTAGGGCAATTAAGAAATATTTCAAAGGAAAGCAAACTGCTGCTTTACACAATGAGCTCATAATAAAGAGCTGCTTTGCTAACATGTGTGCCAGAAAGTCTTCGAGTTCTTTAATTGCTTTCACAATTATTCATTATGTAATCATGCTACGATAACATGATTTTTCCGAAATTTCTTTATAAACGCCTGAAAAGTGGAGTCTGCACAATCCGGCTACTAGGTGCTAACGGCAAGTCTGAATGTATATTGCTTTCGTGTAATGGCTTATACCATACATATATTAAGGCAAAAATAAGAGAGGAAAAATCAATAACACATTATTAAGTATGAATCTTGAGATGCAGTAGGATTACACTGGGGAACTGACTGAATAATAACATACACCAGCATGTTTACCAGACAAAAGACATTTACTGAAAACAAAAAAAACCCCAATCTATTACAATAAAAAAAAATTAAAAAAAATGTTCCCAGAACCTACTGTTCCAGGCCATCCTTGACACTTTTATCCAGAGTGACTGATAACTCATACAGCCTTACAGCCCAAGGAATTGTGCGTTAAGGGTCTTGTTCAAAGACTCAACCGTGGCCTGGAAGAGCTTGGTGGAGGTTGGATTTGATTTCTGGACTAAGCATCACTTTTTGCCGTGCCAACACAGTCCCAACTGGCTTGCTATCAGTCCAAGACGGAGAAAAACAAAGGCAAGAGGAACATCTGAAGTTCCTAAGGTCATGAACCACACCAATAAAGTTCCTACAGCTGCTGTCGTTCCTGAGGACTTTCTTGCAAGAGGGTGGGAAATGCTGCCGCTGAGGTCCTGAGGCTGAGGTCCTGAGGCTGCAAGTGCCCCACTGCAGATCCCATGCCTGTACATGACACTCCTGACGTGGGACTGTGGTGGCCTAGTGGTTAAGGTACTGGACTATGGACCAGAAGATCCAGGGTTCAAATTCCACCTCTGCCACAGTTGGGTCCCTGAGCAAGGCCCTTAACCCACAATTGCTTGGTTTGTAAGACTGTATTAATTGTCGCTCTGGATATGAGTGTATGATAAATGACATTAATGTAATGTTAATTGGTACATGCCATTCCAGCACACAGTACCACAAGTCCAAAGAACAGGGGTGTGAAAGTCAAATTAGTACACCAGAATGCCTTCATTATATTCTAACTAACTATTCTAAAGATAGAATTATTTGGTACAGTTGGTGTTTTCTGTTGGAATGCCATGCTTCCAGGCCCTTGAGTAAGGAACACAAAGCTTTGTCTTCTCTGAGTTGCTCTGAGTTTGTAAAAATACAATTTGAAATTGTTAAAAAATGTGCTGGCTACACAGTATTTTGGTGATTTCCTGTTTAAACCTGCCTTGCATTATGTTTAGCATATTTTCCTTCCTATTTAGGAGAAGGCAGTTCAATATCCCACTAGTAATACATCTATTATTTTAAATTCATTAGCTATACTATCATCTGCCTGGTTCAGTACATAAGACTACATGTATTTGCCATTTAATGACTGTATTATGTTCCTTGAAACATGTAATTGATTAAAATGGGTCATTGACCAAAATAAAGCATATTCTTTACAACAAAATTTGAAAGCGATACATAAATGTGTCAGACACAACTCATGGTTCTTTAATTGCTGCTGACTTTTTTCTTATTTTTGCACTTATTCCATTTCACAGTCATCAAATCAACCAATAAACCATTCAAATACACACCGATGTACAGAACAAGTGCACATTAACAAGCAGATACACTGTACAATGCACACCATGGAATAAAAACTCAAATAAACATACCTTACTGGCTGCACACAATCAAGAGAGAATGAGTTCACTTGAAGACGCATGGATTTTCAGAACACAGTATTACCTGTTAAACACTTTCAACTTTTACCTAAAAGGTTTGACCTGTATGTTACTATAGTATAGAGAATACAGCCTAACACTGAACATTTATTCTTACACCTAGTTTGCTTAAAAACCTTTTTTCCACCCAGGACCCACGTTGCTTCCAAAACCTTTGTCTGTCTTAATATTTCTATAATAAAGCAATCAATGTAAGGCTAATTAAAGGCAAATCTTGTTGCAGCAATGTGTGACAAAAAACTTTATCTGCTATTGATCTGTGGACAAAAGTCAGCAAATAAAAAAGTGCATTAAAAGCTATTTAAAAAAAACAGATGAGTAAGGAGAGAAATTATAGATCTTAATTCAAATTACACTTTCTTCTTTGGGGAAGCACAGAGAAGGAAAATTGAAAGACGAATGCATTTCGTTCAGGCAGTTTGGATGGGATTTGCGCTCGTTAGGCTTTATAAGGTAATCAATTCCAACAATAGCTGTTTTTATTTATATAGTTGTCATATAAATTATTGTTTTTTATGAGAGCTGCTAGATTTAAATATGTGCCTTATTAACAGCAGATGTAAGTAAGAATGTCTGGCCAACATTTGAGCATTTTATATATATATAGATATATATGTGCTTAAATAAGGCAGGTAAGAAACAGAGCTGCTTTGTCATTATTTATCCCTTATCTATTTTTACAGAATAAGGCAGAAGCAACTCCAGCAAGTGTTCCTGGAGAAAGAGAAGCAGATATGCCAGTCTAGGACAGAATTAATCAATCACTCCCTGAGGCTTTTAATATTTGAGTGTATATATACTCTGAGGCCACATTTGATACATTTAGTGAATGCTTCTCATTCTCACGCTCTCTTCAAGCACCCCCATAAATGCCCGGTGAGGCTTAGGTCATGAGACTGCCGATTGAAGTTCATGCCTGTGCTTGATCTTCTTCGGGTTTCAAGTAGCTTTTGCAAATCTTTGAGGTGTGTTTTGGGAAACACCCCTGTGTCGAGGCAATGCTCAAAATGATTTGTTCAGTAAAAGCCACTTTGCTCCCTAGAGATCCAGAGACGTATAGGCTTTAACGAGAGTCCGTTACATCTGTGTCTGAGTTTGGGTTGAATAAACAAACACAAGCTTAATTTCTCCTTTTTATTGACGAATAGAGGCAGGCAGAAATGGATTGTGATAACTTGTGATAAGTTCTTCAAACTCACAATTAAACATGATTAAATTCTGTTAATTACAATAATAGACATACACTTATATTAGCAGACCTCACAGGTGAACCACAAAAATAGAATAAAATACATGTCTGTTGGTTTGCATAGTTTTTGTGCGTTCATTGTGGTAAACCTGCAGCAAACAGCAAGGTGGAGATGAAAGAAATTGAAATGGAATAACAAACATTGAGCGACAGAGGAAAGACACCAGATTTTCCAACACCAGATTTTGAGAAGCCTGAGAAAGAAAATTTATGAGAACACCGTCATTAATTATTCAGGGAGATTAGAGAGTAGGCGGCCAGACATTTTTGGCTTTAACTCACAATATAGTGATATTTGGCGGAACTTCTCCTAAATGAGGAAGAACGATTTGCATCAGCTGTTTTAAAAATAAGTTATACATTATAAAGTTTTAGAATTTTATTTTATTTTTTTTACATTTTTTGTTGGCTCGCGTTAGACCTCTAGAACAGCACATGTCTGGAACTGCAGACAGCTAGATTAGAAAAGCCTAGAGGGGACAAAAAATCTCCCTATACACTCCCTGTATAATAGCACACATCTGAACAGACTAGAAGATTTAATAGAGAAAAATAAATCGTATATTTGTTATACAATATGTCGTGTTATAGACCATATACCCATGGTTCAATTAATTTTATAATAATTACAATAATAATAATAATAATAATAATAATAATATATTTATATGTGCTGTCAAGCCAAATAACACACAAATACATATACATGCAGGCCACTTTATTAGTTACACCTTAATTGCCCATTTCATCATTTCCACCCACCATATAGAAGCACTTTGTAGTTCTATAATCACAGACTGTGGTTCATTTGTTTCTCTACAAACTTACCTACAAAGGTCCTTTTCTACAAAGTTACACTGTCCTGTAATGGTCATGACCCCCACATGGGTCGTTCTCAGTGACACTAAAAAGAAATTAGGGGATATTTCTTTTGTGAGCTGTTAGGGTTCCTACCTTTCCCCGGTGCGTTCGGCCGCCCTCACCGGTCGGCATTACAGAGCCATCGGTGGGACGGCTTTATATCCACTATCTTAATTATGTCCAGGTCCCGAACAGCTGCTTCACGTCCTATAAAGGCGTGGTTCTTGGCATGGTTTTTAGCGCTGTTCGGGGCCAGGTCATCATCATCTCTCGGGATTCCATCTCCATTCGGTTCGCGTGTCTGACCACCGGCGCCCTTGCGCCCTTCTGCGTTCCCTAGAGATAGTGGTAAAGTCCGGGGGCTTATTAGGGCCAATGGACTGGTATGGGTGTGTAACCTCCGAGGTACTTAGTTTGTTAGGGGCACTTTGGGGTTTTCCCGTCCCATACTCGTGTGCTCCTCGCACGGTCAGAGCTCGTGCTCTTCGGTCGTCGGCGCCTACCTAGCCTCACTCCAGCCGGGTGTTTGTTCTGAATAGGACACTCCCGGGTCTGGCTTCTTCGTTTTAGAGCTCACGTTACAAGTACACTGTCCGGCGCTCTTGCGCTCTATTGAGTCGGACTCTAGTCGGTGGTTGGCTCGAGGTGTGCCCCAACTAAAGTAGCCACCGGGTAAAGACGCACTCTATAAGTCGTATCCCGGTTTTGTTTTTTTAGTATTGCATGCAAATTCAAGCTCAGTTTCGCTCTTTGGCGTTTGAAATATTTTTACACCTCCGTGCCTCACCATTAAAGAGACATTCCAACCATGCTTTATGCACGCTTGCCCCGACTGACGCTTTGGGGTCCTCTCGCGACTAGGTCGCGCGTTGCTCCCACTTTGGACACAACCTCGGCCTCATTTCCCCATTATTATTATATGACGTGGGATATGCTTATCCTGCATACTTGGGTCCTATTGGGTATTTGGATATTAAAATTACCACCACATCTCGTAACACTTTAGTGCAATCAGAGGCTTTGTTGAAGGTGCACTGAGGTGTTCAATTCCTTCCAATTAATACCATTTCTTACTGATGCTGTATTTGCCACTCTCCATAAAAATCCATTGCAGTGTTCTTCACCGTCATTGCTGTACTGTGCAAGCTTAAAGTGACACTCTCTGCCCCCAAATCAAAACTTTGTGTTCTGATTTATATACTTTTTGCGGTCAACATATTACTTTTAACCTTATTGCAATACTTTACATTTTTAGACTTTTCACACTAAAGTCTTTTTCATACTATGCTATACTCTGTGCCCTTCTCCTCAATAAAAAACTGCTTAATACTCTGTAGACCTCTGAAAACCCCAGTGAGCACGGAGTTTAGCTACTTTTTACAATATTCTGCTTCCGTTGTATCCATATAGAACAGTCATAGTAGTGATATATGTGAGTTGTAGCATTTGAGGATGTTTCTTACCTGTCTTGATGTGTCGGACAGCTTCAGGACGGCGCTGCATTCCCACTTTGTCCCACTGGTTGGTGGTGTCCAAGTAGTGCACGGCAATAAGTGGCAGTGTCATAGCAATCATAGTTTGCTCTCCATTTCCAGTGGGCTGCACAATCAGCCTTCCCATGAACTTTCCACTGATAGCTTGCTCAACTGTCTGACTCAGATCCTGACCTGCAGGTATATGAATAGAAGGATGGATGAACAATATTATAAGTAGGTACATATTTCTTAATCTCTGTATATCATGTAGGTTTCATTACTAAATCTAACCAGCAGCTATTTTATGCCATGATGCTGGTACACAAATCGGACCACAACCTGGGGAATGTGCATGGATGAGAGGTGCTGAGACAGGGCTGAGTGAGCAATGGCTAGGGACCACACGGAGAGTTGATTGGAACCAAGAAGCTTGATAGAGAACATATATTCTTAATTGGGAGCTGGAGACAAGGTAATTGGACAGATGGAATGTGAAGAAAGAAGACATGGCATTGGGACAGCAGAACACATAGAATGAACAAAGAAGTCATGAGGAAAGCTGTGTGAGTATTCAACCCAGGCAAGGTGGGAACTCCAACTTGGGGACAACGGATGAAAAATAGCCTTTAGGCTAATTCTGGTGCATTTACAGCAATGTTAATTAATGTACACTGTCCCT